>JABGLX010000468.1:0-97385 GCA_014281875.1 Nibea albiflora | reverse complement strand
CGACATTGTCTGATAATGAATTATGGAAATGACAGAGGATAATACATACTACCAAAAAATTTTATTTCGATTTGCAGCGGTATTGACGCATGGATTAACACATGTGTCAACAGGGGGGATGTATGAGCAAATAATAAGACATATACAGCATATGGATTCAAAATTATGCAAAAATTTTTTGTGCATCATGTTTAGTGTGTGGAAAACAGAATGCTCAAGGCAGATTACGACCAGGCCAGAGCCAGTCCTTGACCAGGAAATACCTGTGAAACCAGGAGAATGGGTATTTACCAAAACTCTTAAACGGAAGAACTGGAGTTCTCCAAGTGGGAGGGTCCATTTCAAGTGCTACTCTCAACACCAACAGCAGTACGTATAGCTGAGAGAGCAACGTGGATACCCTGACACACTGCAACGAGCACCGATCCCTACAGATAAGTAATAATAAGACGTTATTTGCACCTTGGATAAAGATGATAGAGCATCCATGGCACATATTCAGAAGAATGGGAGGTGGAATGAGGGAGTCAATAAGACTTTTAGTAATCACAGATCCAATACAAATGGATGGAGAACATGTTTGGGAGATGGGGAAACATCTTAAAGGTACTGATCATGTCTGTAGGAATTGCAATTGCTGTCCTAGTCACTGTGGTGTTGTTGTATTCCATGTATGAGGGAATTGATACAAGATTGATTACTACCACATAATGAAAACAACCATTTGTTTTATCAGCCTGTCTCCATAGTTGATGAATTCAAGAAACATGAGATGACTGAATTCGAGAGACATGGATGACTGAAGGACTGAGTGAGAATGAAGACGAGTATGACGAATATCTTCAGCTCAGCGAGTAGAAGGCTCAATCTACTCGCCCATGAGAGGAGAAGCACCTACTGAGAATGACACGCTGTTTAGTCTTTGTTCCACAGCACAATGAAGACCCTATAGAAAATCTGAAATGAAGTTATAGTGTTCTGATGTAATGTATGCTTAAGAGAAAAGGATTGATGGCAAATGTATATACATTTAAAGGTTTTTGTTTATTTCTCGTTTAGGGAAAAACACTTGTAGGCAGGGAAAGAGGGTCCGATGAGACGATCAGCCCGCCTTTATTTTTTATTTTTCCTCTTTATAGATTCATAAGTGTGTATATATTTGGTTATCCGAGTGAATGTTTTTTTCCTTTATATTATCCGTCTTCATGAGTGATTAAGTATACTGAAGTGATTGTAACAAGTATCAAAACAAATTAGTGGCCGCCGGGGCAGCGGGGCCGTGTGGAGAATTTTCCTGTCTAGAAAGTAATAATATGAAACAATTTGAATGTTAAAGAACTGCCAGACAGGTTTTTCACTCCCACGCTATTGATGATTACTTGTAACAACTATTGTACACTGATTAATTTTTATTCTTGTAATTATATTTTGTACCTTTCTATAATAGTACAAACAGGGGGAAATGTTATAAAAATTGGGACTGCACTCTGCTATTTAGATGCTTCGACTTTTGCGATGTCCAGGTCCCCATTTATTACATGTCGTAAAGTGTACTTCCTTTTGATGATGCTCACAAGATAAGTACACTTCCCTCTGGTGATGCTCACAGGACGGGTGAGGTAGAGTTTAGGAATAAAGGTCAGATACAGATAAGAGGGGTGACAATTAGATTGGGGCCATAAGTCTTTGAAGTAAATGTATGTTAAAATTGTCTGTAACAATTGGCAGGGTTAAGACAGCCCATTTTTAGGGAAAAGGTATAAGAACCACTTGTCAGAGCTCCTCAGGGAGCCTTTTCTCTGTAACTCATTTTGTGTGTTGCACTGTGAAACGCTCCTCTTGTACAAGAACAATAAATTCAACTTAACTTTTTGACTTTGAATCCGGTTCTCCTAATTCAAGGGTTTTCTTGGAAAATTCCCTTAACAGTAACATAAGTGGAGTAAAGGTGGTAAGGTCTACACCGGGTCTGGGTATGATGAAAGGAATGCTGGTTTTGTGGTAATCAATATTACACATTTTTGCTCCCATGTATGCAAGGTACTGAGTAAAACCAAACAAGAGTATAAGGCACAACGTTTTGTACTTAAAAACCTTTGAAATATTACTGAGATCAACCTGGCTATATATGGTTATAAAAGATCACGCAATCATGTAATATAATGTTCATTACATTTCCCTCCTTTGATTATAAAAATCATACTATAAGCAAAGAATATATATAGAAAAATTCAATTTCTCTACAACATCAAATGTGTCATTCACGAGGATTCAAAACACATCATCATAATGAGAAACTGATCAACTTCATTTACAAACTGGTTTTGTCATTTTATTCTTGCAAGAGGAACAGTTCTACAAATGCACAAGACAGTCTGCAAAAATGTTCAGGTGGGGCAGTCCCACGCTGATTCTTATACACTTCTAGGGAGTATTCGTTACTTATTATGATTTACTTATCTAACTGTTGTAGATACTGTAGCTACAATGGAATGTGCTCATCATTATCAAACCTCACTAACAAGCTGTGCTGGACAGACAGACAGCCCCCAAATAGAGACAGACCCCCAGATAGAGACACAGACAGACAGCCGTAGACAGACAGAACAAGTCAACAGACAGACGAGACACAGACAGACAGACAGACAGACCGACAGAGACATAGAGAAAGACTTCCAGAAGAAGATACAGACAGCACACAGTCACCAAGACAGACAGACAGCCAGGCAGAAAATCCAGACAGACAAACAAACAGAGACAAATAAAACTACAGACACAGGTAGACAGACAGACAGACTCTGAAATAGAGAGATATCCATACAGAAAGACACCCAGACAGACAGAGACAGACAGCCAGGCAGACAGAGATGAAAGAGAAAGACACACCTGGAAAAGACAGGCACAGACTGAAAATGCCTTGTTGATGCCAGAGGTCAGAGGAGAGTGGCAAATGGAAACAAAAGATTGGAAACAAAATTGGAAATAGAAGAAGGTGCTGCTGTGGTCACTTAACCACCATGAATTCCTTACAATGATTGGAGCTTTACTGATTTCTCTGATTTTCTTCTTTTGTCGTTGTTGTCCTTGTTTGTGTTTCTTCAGGCCTTACCATTTCACTTGAGCATGATTACCAGCAACAACCTGATGTTCAAGGGACAATTCAAGGGAGTACTGCTTTTCTTTATTTTTTGCTTTTTATTGTCATGGTAAAAATACTTATACATTAGTACTGCAAATGTATACAGACTCATTTACAATGACCCGAATTCTGTATGTCTTGCATCTTGAATAGAGAGTAATGGTTATGTTTCTGCACTCTCTTAGGAGTTGATTCAGATCCGACTCCGTGGCGTCTGGTGACGAGCCAGAATGGCGAGCAATATGGACGGAACACGGCGCACAGTGTGGCCCAGTCGTGGTATCCATTCTGGAGAACCTAGACATCATCATCTCACCTCACTCACTGTCTCTGATACACGTAAGAAAAGAACACAGGAAACCACCCCAGATAGTAGGTTCATATTACAGAACATTACACACATATAGAGAGACACAGGCAGATAGACACACAGAGACACAGACAGACACCCCAGCCAGACAGAGCCCCATGTTACAAATACAGACAGACAGAACAAAGTCAGACAGACCGACCAACCGAGACACAAATAGACCAGACAGACAGACCCCCAAATAGAGACAGACAGACCCCCAAGCAAACAGACAGTATGTCAGGTGTCCTGTCTGTGTCTCTGTCTGTCTCTATCTCTATCGGGGGATAGATGATGATGAGACAGACAGAGACACAGACAGACACCCAATCAAACAGACCCCAGATAGAGACACATGACAGACAGCCGTAGACAGACAGAACAAAGTCAGACGACAGCACCGAGACACAGACAGAGACCGCACCAGACACACAGACAGACAGACCTGAAGACACAGACAGACAGACAGACAGAGACATAAAGACTTCCAGATGAAGATACAGACAGGCACACAGTCACCAAGAACAGACAGACAGCCAGGCAGAAATCCAGACAGACAAACACAAACAAAGAGACAAATAAACATACAGACACAGGTAGACAGACAGACAGACTCTGAAATAGAGAGATATCCATACAGAAAGACACCCAGACAGACAGATGACAGACACACCAGGCAGACAGAGATACAGAAAGACACCTGGAAAAGCAGGCAGACTGAAAAAGCCTTGTTGATGCCAGAGGTCAGAGGAGAGTGGCCAACTGGTTCAAGCTGACTGAGTAGAACAGTAACTCAAATAACCACTTGTTACAACCGAGGCATGCAGAAGAGCATCTCTGAACGCCGCAACACATTGAACCTTGACAGAGATTGGCTACAGCAGCAGAAGACCACACCGGGTGCCACTCCTGTCAACACACATATAGAGAGACACCATCTCACCTCACTCACTGTCTCTGATACACGTAAGAAAAGAACACAGGAAACCACCAGATAGTAGGTCATATGACAGAACATTACACACATATAGAGAGACACAGGCAGATAGACACACAGAGACACAGACAGACACCCAAGCAGACAGAGCCCCAGTTACAGATACAGACAGACAGAACAAAGTCAGACAGACCGACCAACCGAGACACAAATAGACAGACAGACAGACCCCCAAATAGAGACAGACAGACCCCCAAGCAAACAGACAGATGTCAGGTGTCTGTCTGTGTCTCTGTCTCTCTATCTCTATCGGGGGATAGAGATAGAGACAAACAGAGACACAGACAGACACCCAATCAAACAGACCCCCAGATAGAGACACAGACAGACAGCCGTAGACAGACAGAACAGTCAGACAGACAGACCGAGACACAGATCAGACAGACCGAGCGAGACACAGAAAGACAGACCGAAGACACAGACAGACAGACAGACAGACAGACAGACAAGACATAGAGAAAGACTTCCAGAAGAAGATACAGACAGGCACACAGTCCCAAGACAGACAGACAGCCCTCAGCGGGCTCAGGTCTCTACACACGACATTAAGCCTGGAGATTTTGTGGTGGTAAAAAGGAACTATTCAGGGGAGAAAGTCCTTGGAGACATCGTCGCTTGGTAGAGACCGTTCCAGTCCCTCCTGGGTCACCACTCACAATGCTGTGAAAGGTTGTCAGAACGTGCCATCTTGGGATTCACGCAACACCCTGCAGAAGAGTTCCAACAACCCACAGCGACAGTAGGAGAATAATCAGTGATGTGCTAGTAACCTCTCCACTGATAGACTAGGGCATACAGACGTGCCAAGGCCACACATACAGTCACACACACGGCCAGAAGAAGCCTGACTTCAACCCAGAATATGGAGAGACCATGCCCATGGCATCCGTTCAGACATCCAGGCCTCTGTGGCATCAGAGGAACTGTGAGCATTCTGATACTGTTAACCCTTCTTTTCACAGGGTCCCATTTTGTGGTGGGGAAAAGAGAAATGCTGAACTGAATCAGCCACTGACACGGACTCTGACACACGAGACAACCTCCCTTCTCTCAACATGACTAAAAGACTTTCAGCAAGATTGGTGGTATACACCCCAAGACTTCCAACTTCCTCCAGAGTGGAACACAAACAGATGGTTTCATTGGCTCATGTATAATGTCAGAGAAGTAGCTCCAAATTCTTCTTGCGTGGTTTGTTTTCCCCCTGCATTAAACCAAGATTCTGTGATTCCAGTTAATGCAGAGCCGGCATCTGAGGCCTTAACCAGATGTCTCCTCACGGTTGCAGATAACCTGACCGCAGAGTAGGTAGGGGACTGGAGACGTCAACCAAACAGCATGCCGACAGAGCATTATGAACATAGGCCGTGGTAAAGATCAAAGGTATTACAATTCTGCCGTCTGCTTACAGTTTTGTGATCAGGACCTTCTACTTCCTGATATTTCAAACAGATAAGAGTCTTAGATCTAAATCAGAAAAGGTGACGCAGCCATTTGGTATTTGCAGAGGGGTAAATCAGACATGTGCGAACCGCTCACACACCACTTCTGGTTTTAGTGCATCTGGTCAGTTTTTAGGCAATTCCTCTTGTGCTAAAGTGGAGGCCTCCGAGGGGTGCTCTCATTCTAGATCCGAGGTTTGCATGAAGGTAATTTGATCCTACCAGGTGGTAACATAAGTGGGAGTAAACGTGGTAAGGTCTACACCGGGTCTGGGTATGATGAAAGGATATGCTTGGGTTTGTGGTAATCAATATTACCATTTTTGCTCCCATGTATGCAAGGTACTGAGTAAAACCAAACAAGAGTATAAGGCACAACGTTTTGTACTTAAAAACCTTTGAAATATTACTGAGATCAAACATGGCTATATATGGTATAAAAGATCACGCAATCATGTAATATAAATGTTCCATTACATTTCCCTCCTTTTGATTATAAAAATCATACTATAAGCAAAGAATATATATAGAAAAATTCAATTTCTCTACAACATCAAATGTGTCAATTCATGAGGATTCAAAACACATCATCATAATGAGAAACTGATCAACTTCATTTACAAACTGGTTTGTCATTTTATTCTTGCAAGAGGAACAGTTCTACAAATGCACCAAGACAGTCTGCAGAAAATGTTCAAGGTGGGGCAGTCCCACGCTGATTCTTATACACTTCTAGGGAGTATTCGTTACTTATTATGATTTACTTATCTAACTGTTGTAGATACTGTAGCTACAATGGAATGTGCTCATCATTATCAAACCTCACTAACAAGCTGTGCTGGACCGTGTGAACCAAGGTCAAGTTTATACGTCAACAACTACTGTTACAAACAACTTTCATAAATGAGAGAAATGTTTTCTAAGTGCAAGGTACTGAGTAAAACCAAACAAGAGTATAAGGCACAACGTTTTGTACTTAAAACCTTTTGAAATATTACTGAGATCAAACATGGCTATATATGGTTATAAAGATCACGCAATCATGTAATATAAATTTTCCATTACAACCCAGACACAGTTCACCACTTGACATGCAAGATCCTGAGGAGTTGTTCCCCCTCCGTCCATTTTAAAGGACTTGCTCTCTTACTTCCTTCACTTCACCACCCTTTGGCTGCTGAGACATCTCTGATTTGTTGAGTATGTCATGTGTCTTATAATGTTATATGAATTGATACTTGATTTGTGATGAAACACAGGTTGACCACCCTATATATGAGAGCAGAAGGAGTTGTTTTTCCTCTGTCCCCTTTGAGGACCTGCTTTGTCTCCTCCATCATTGACTGGGCCACTTCTGGGGTCCTGATGGGTTTCATGTGGTGAGAGGAATGCAATTGTGTATGTTAAAGGTTTATAGAAGACGCATACTATATGTGATAAAATGACAATTGTTATTCTAAATGTCTCTTTATATTCTGTGCTACCATCATCTCCGGTCAAACAGGGTTTGCTGACCTGCAGAGACAGAGAGAGAGAGAGAGAGAGAGTCCATCTTGACTTTGTGAGTTTATTGGGCAACTTGTTTTGTCTCCAGATTGAAACAAAAAGTTTGATTATGCTTATTTTCCTGGTCGAAGATTTTCAGCTTTAAGTTCAATTGACAGCTGTGCAAGTAGCCTTAGGGCTCTTTTGCGACTTAAGTCATCTCATGGCAGATAATTTAACATAGACAAGACCCACGCGGTAACAGACAGAGACCCAAACACACAGACAGACGGAGAAACAGGCCGACACCAGACAGACAGAGAAACAGGCCGACACCAAGACAGACAGACAGTCGGACCAGCCCAGACAGATAGATGGGGAGATGCTGACCGACAGAGTGGATCACAGTTAAAGCCTGTTGCTTATTTTTCATGCACTCTTGATCCTGTTGCTAAGGCTTTACCTCATTGTTTGAGAGCTGTAGCAGCACAGAACGAGCCGTTCTGGCCTCACGTGATTTGGTGGGGCTTTTCAGAATTAACATTACTTGTTCACACATGCAGTCTCGGCTCTCTTATCAGAACAGAAGACATCTCATCTTTCAGCAGCAAGATGGCTCAGGTACCACACCACACTTCTTGACCTGCCACATGTCACAATCAAAAGATGTATTGTCTAAATCAGCTACTCTTTTGCCTCTCCCAACCGATGGAGAGCCACATAGCTCTGTGAAGCTGAAGTTCAACAGATTCACCACGACCTGACCTTTCAGACACACCCCTGAACAACTCTGACCTAGTTTTCTATGTGGATGGGTCTGCTTGAAGAGACCCAGACACAGGACAATGCCAAGACTGGTTATGCTGTTGTTGATGATCATGGTGTTGTACAATCTTCTCCTCTGTCTTCTCATTACTCAGCACAGGCAGCAGAGCTGGTGGCCTTGACAGAAGCATGCAAATTGGGCAGAAGGTAAAACAGTGACTATCTACGCCGACTCAAGGTATGCTTTTGGTGTCGTTCACGATTTGGGAGCCTTGTGGAACACAGAAAATTTCTAAAATCTGATGGCAAACCAATTTTGGAGGGTGTGTGGTATGGACCAGATGACAAAACCGTGTCTGCCAAAGAAATTGTATCCATGCTTTGCAAAACTCTCACATGGTTTGGATCATGTCTCCCTAGAAGTGTATAAGAATCAGCGTGGGACTGCCCCACCCTGAACATTTTCTGCAGACTGTCTTGTGCATTTGTAGAACTGTTCCTCTTGCAAGAATAAAATGACAAAACCTTTAAGGACCAATTGATTGACTCAAGATCTTTATTTGTGTTAGTGTGTGCTTCCCAGAAATTTCAGCAACAAACTTGGGCGTTGTCGGCAGGATCTCAGGCTGATCGCTCGGGGTACCCGCGAGAAGGTGACTGGCCATCTGAGACTGATCAAATTTGTCTCAACCTCCACCATCAGGTTCTTTCGAGACGGGAGGACCCATCTCCGTGGACCTAGAAGCTGTCACCTCGAGGTCCACAAATTCAGATTAACAGAAAACATCCTAAATTCAGGGTAAGCATTTGCATTGTTTAGATGAATCTAATGGATTGAGTCAATCTGTCCTTTGAATATGTAGAACTCTGGTCGCAACTTAGGACACGTGTAGTAGGTAGCTCTACACTGAAAAAATCTCCGGGAGATTAACTGATAGTATTGGTATTAAGTAGTAAGTATACACTACAAATCTAATCTCTGGAGGTTAAAATCAACTTATCAGAATAGGTCAGTCAGGTTACCTCGGCAAAACTAGACATCTGTGGGGAGACGTTCCTAAGATTAAGATGTGCGCGGGCTCCTAAGGTAATGGGGGTCGTCTAAATCCAAGGTTGTGAGAGATGTCCTGATTCTCCATGTTGTCAATGCAATGAAAAAAAGAAATATGCTGATCAATGGGTACCTTTTTTCTATGTGTGGGTGGAAAAGTGGGGTTTTCCAAAAGAAGGGAGTTTTAGTATAAAAAAAAACTAGAGCTGGTAAAGGTGAAAATAGATGCTGCAAAAAAATGAGGTAGAATGAAGAACAAAATTATGAAAAAGGATTTAGATGAGATGCATGGTCCACGAAGAAAGCTGGAAAACTGTGGATGAAGGAAGCAGAACAAAGGGGAACGACAACAGGCAGGGAAGAAATGCCTAGATGTTCAGGGAAAGAGTCAGGGGAAAAAATGCTTTGCTACTGACACATGTAAACCTTCTCCCTCTGCCTCCATCTGAGTATGTCCGAGGCAAAAAGTGAAATGATGGCCCCTCCGGCACAAGCATGATGATGAATCGTATGCCTTCCGACCACCACCAGCTCCCCCCCTCCCCCCCACCCCTGTCATATGGATCGATATCTTCAACAACCAAGGAACAGGATGAGAGCTCTGCATCTGGTAGGAACCAGATCTAAAGAGGTAACTACCCACAAAAAGTGCAGACAGCGCTTCAGCCACCTCTGCCTCATCATCGATGTCTGAACAAATGCTCTCACCCAGCCACACACGCACAGGAGTCACGTACCAGCCTGATCCAGCTGACAGTACAACTATGGTAATGCCACAGCCAACAAACCCATTGCACCCATCCTTGCTTGCACCCTAACCACAATATGCCTATGGGTTGAGTATCCAGGTCCAACAGGTCCCATAAGAGTCCAAAGAGGATGGACGGACCCCGACATGATGGAAGCAGGAAAACAGCTTCCCTCCCTGGAATCTGGTGGGGCGCCGGTTTGGTGAGGAATTGGTGTCTTTCTGCATCGCATGAGTTACGACGACTACTGAAGAAAACACTCGCCAGCGACCAATTCCAGAGAATTGCCACCGACCTGGATGGTGACTATCACCAGGAACAATCAGAGTGAGAGCAGCTGGAACATATGAGAGGTGGGTTGTTGGAGTCAGCAAAGCTATTGAACTTGCATTCCCACAAAAAGTCTGCATGACAACCATCCAACAATGCACATAAAAAAAGAAGAAAAACACTGAAGATTATTATCACAGACTGAGTGGTGTGTTTGAACAATATTGTGGCATTCCCAAACCTGACAATATGGACAGAGAAAATTATGAAACAGCATAAGAAAGTCATCTGAAAAGTTGTTTCTTGAGTGGTCTCCGTCCCAGTGTTTACCACAGTGTCCAGAGTTCCTGTATTGGCTGGAAGGATCAACGTCTGAGAGAGATCCGTAGACGTGCCAAACATGCTGAGGAGCGGCAAACAGAGGAAAGGGACAAGGAACTCGAAAAACGTGAGTTAACCCAGTACAATGCTTCTCTAACCATGATGCAAAGTATTGTTGACCAACATGCAGGGCCGCGGACCCAATCGGGGACGCAGAGGACGCGGGCGCGGTCGGGGAGGCAAGCAGGGGAGAGGTGGAGGAAGAGGACAAACTCAAGAAAACAATGCAACGTATGATCAGGATGAATGTTTGCACTGCAAAGAAAAAGGACACTGGGCAAGAGATTGTCCCAAAAATAAACAAGAAGAAAAAGGAATATCCAAATTTGCCTCTGACTGACCATTCATTGTTTCATCTGGGGAGGAAGGTAATGCACCACGCACAGCTTTTTGCAAGGAAGAAATGCTTGGCGGCTGATACACTGCTTTCCATGCTGTTAGGGATCATTGATAGGTTAGAAAAAGAACAGGATTTCAAAACCACACCCACTTATAGCCTATTGTCATCTGAAGCCTATAAAAAAATGCCTACTATTGTTTGCATGGTAAAAGGTACCCCACTAACTTTTTGGTTGATTCTGGACGCCACAAATTCTATAATTAGATCCTCTGAGCTCAATCCCGCTGACTTAAAACTCAGTGGCAGGTATACCTGGTCACTTAGCGCTACGGGAAATAGAGTTAAGAGAAATATTCTACTCCCCATGATTTGTGAGTGGCAAAACCGATGAGGGATTAATGACGAGTAAACATTCTTTTTTGATTTCTGATGTTTGTCCAATTAATTTGTTAGGCTGTGATTTGATGTGCACATTTAACATTGTCATCACCTCAACACCTGATGGATTGAAGGTTTCAAGATATGCAGATAACACATCAGCCTTTGTACATTTCAGTCCGACCACACCCTTGTATGTGTATCAGTGGAGGTTAGACCTCACCGTGTCTGTTTCCATTCTTCAATCTGCTGCTGATGTGATAAACCCCTCCTCTGACAAATGGCATCTGAACATTTGCATTGCACTGCCTCATGTCTCGGACGGACCAGACACTGACTATGCAAAAACATTTTTTAGCCACTTAAATGACAGCTTACTGACTACCGACTTGTACTGGACAGAAACTGAATGTGCAGCTGCTGTTTCTCTGACTGAGAAACAACTCAGATTTTATGACATAACGGTTCACAACCACACATCTCCATTTCAAACCTGCTAACAAACAGTGGAGAGATTTGTGCCCATTTGTTAATCGATGTGTGCATGCCTCAGATTGGACTCCCATGACAGAAAATGGTGCATGCTATTCTCACTCTTTGGGGGCATTTAAAAGACCACTGCAAACTAAGATACATTGTTTACGTTCTGTGTATCTTCTGGAAAAAGATAATCCACATCACCTCACTGCATGCAGTCCCAGTGACGTTTCTCCTCTTCTGAATCAGGTTCCCCCTGAATTATGGGCAAACAGCCAATACGATGTGGGTCTGATAAAAAACTGTGAACATGTTCAGATCACTCCAAAGTCTGATTACAGACCTGTGGTGAAACAATATCCTTTGAAGAAGGAAGCCATTGAAGCATCCGCCCTGTTTTCCACTTCCTACTCAAAGCAGGAGTTATTGTTCCCTGTGAGGACTCTCCAGTACAGACACCTATCTTTCCTGTAAAAAAAATCAGACCTAAATGCCAACCAGATGAATGGCGTTTTGTTCAAGACCTGCGAGCTGTTAATGCTGCAGTCACTTCACCTGCTCCAAATGTTCCAAATCCTTACACAATCATCTCACAGGTTCCTGAGGGCTCTCAGTACTTCTCTGTGATTGATTTGTCTAATGCGTTCTTCTCTGTTCCAGTTCATAAAGATTCGCAGTTCTGGTTTGCATTCCTGTTTGAATGGAAAACGTTACACTTTCACTAGAATTGTGAAATGCTCGAGCTTCACCTCCTCTCCGTCTCTACAATGCAGCCTTGCCCAGAAGCTTATCTACATTGTCTCTTTCTGAAGGCTCCGCGCTCTTACAGTTTGTTGATGACCTACTTATTGCCTCATTGTTTGAGAGCTGTAAGCAGCAGCTCTCTCCCAACCGATGGAGAGCCACATAGCTGTGAAGCTGAAGTTCAACAGATATCTACACCACGACCTGACCTTTCAGACACACCCCTGAACAACTCTGACCTAGTTTTCTATGTGGATGGGTCTGCTTCAAGAGACCCAGGCACAGGACAATGTCAGACTGGTTGTCCTGTTTGTTGATGATCATGGTGTTGTACAATCTTCTCCTCTTGCCTTCTCATTACTCAGCACAGGCAGCAGAGCTGGTGGCCTTGACAGAAGCGTGCAAATTGGCAGAAGGTAAAACAGTGACCATCTACAACCGACTCAAGGTATGCTTTTGGTGTCGTTCACGATTTTGGAGCCTTGTGGAAACACAGAAAATTTCTAAAATCTGATGGCAAACCAATTTTGGATCATGATAAGATATCTGCTTGTTAGAGGCTATTTTGCTTCCAAAACAGATCTCTGTCTGTAAATGTGCAGCACATACATCATCTGAGGATGTGATTTCCAGAGGAAATGCTCGAGCAGATTCAGCTGCCAAAGTAGCGGCTCGACGTCCCATTAATGTCAAACATGAAACCACCGCCCTATTGTCACATTCTGGTGCTTCTCTTTCTGATCTCAGCAGTTTTGTTACACCAGCAGAGAAGAAGCTATGGATTCAGAATAACTGCTATCAGGAGGAGGGTGTGTGGTATGGACCAGATGATAAACCGTGTCTGCCAAAGAAATTGTATCCATGCTTTGCAAAACTCTCACATGGTTTGGATCATGTCTCAAAAACAGGTATGTGTGCAGTCATTCAGGCTGATTGGTACACAAAAGGTTTTTCCACCTTTGCAGCAGATTTTTGCAGAAGTTGCATGATCTGTGCCAAAAATAATGTGGGCAAAACAAAACCATTGTCACAAACTGCAGCACATCCACCTACAATTAGACCATTACAACATCTGATGATGGATTTCATTGAACTCAGCCCAGCTGAAGGGAAGAAATACTGTCTAACTATGGTTGATATGTTTTCTAAATGGGTTGAAGTGTTTCCGTCCAAACGTGCCACTGCATCAGTTGTGGCAAAAGCATTACTCACAGAGATAATTCCTAGATGGGGAATTCCAGAGAAAATTTCATCAGACAACTGCGCCCATTTCGTGAACGAAGCAATGGCACAACTCTCTGAGTGTTTAGGTTTTGACCTCAAAACTCACTGTTCTTACTATCCACAAGCAGGTGGCACCATTGAATGCCAAAATCAGACCATCAAGACAAAATTGAGCAAATGCTGTGAGGAAACAGGTTTGTCATGGCCTAAAGCACTGCCTATTGTTTTGATGTACATGAGAATGCGCAAGCGTGAGCGACTTAACCTGTCCCCTTTTGAGATTCTGTTTGCAGTCCCACCTCGAGTGGGAACAGATCCACCTGGACGACAGATGGACACCACTCTCTGCGAGGACCAACTGGTGACATATTGCATATTCTTAACCAAATCTTTTGTGACATCAGACGACAGGTCGCCAGTGCACAGCCCTCAGTGGGCTCAGGTCCTCTACACGACATTAAGCCTGGAGATTTTGTGGTGGTAAAGAACTTCAGGAGAAAGTCTTGGAGACATCGTCGCTGGTTAGGGACCGTTCCAAGTCCTCCTGGTCACTCACACTGCTGTGAAGGTTGCAGAACGTGCCACTTGGATTCACGCAACACCCTGCAGAAGAGTTCCACAACCACAGCGACAGTAGGAGAATAATCAGTGATGTGCTAGTAACCTCTCACTGTAGACTAGGCATACAGACGTGCCAAGGCCACACATACAGTCACACACACGGCCAGAAGAAGCTGACTTCAAACCCAGAATATGGAGAGACCATGCCCATGGCATCCGTTCAGACATCCAGGCCTCTGTGGCATCAGAGGAACTGTGAGCATTCTGATACTGTTAACCCTTCTTTTCACAGGTCCCATTTTGTGGTGGGAAAAGAGAAATGCTGAAACTGAAACTGAACATAGGCCGTGGTAAAGATCAAAGGTATTACAATTCTGCCGTCTGCTTACAGTTTTGTGATCAGGACCTTCTACTTCCTGATATTTCAACAGATAAGAGTCTTAGATCTAAATCAGAAAAGGTGACGCAGCCATTTGGTATTTGCAGAGGGGTAAATCAGACATGTGCGAACCGCTCACACACCACTTCTGGTTTTAGTGCATCTGGTCAGTTTTTAGGCAATTCCTCTTGTGCTAAAGTGGAGGCCTCTGAGGGGTGCTCTCATTCTAGATCAGAGGTTTGCATGAAGGTAAATTTGATCCTACCAGGTGGTAACATGTGGAGTAAAGGTGGTAAGGTCTACACCGGGTCTGGGTATGATGAAAGGATATGCTTGGGTTTGTGGTAATCAATATTACACATTTTTGCCTCCCATGTATGCAAGGTACTGAGTAAAACCAAACAAGAGTATAAGGCGCAACGTTTTGTACTTAAAAACCTTTTGAAATATTACTGCGATCAAACATGGCTATATATGGTTATAAAAGATCACGCAATCATGTAATATAAATGCTCCATTACATTTCCCTCCTTTTGATTATAAAAATCATACTATAAGCAAAGAATATATATAGAAAATTTCAATTTCTCTACAACATCAAATGTGTCAATTCACGAGGATTCAAAACACATCATCATAATGAGAAACTGATCAACTTCATTTACAATCTGGTTTTTGTCATTTTATTCTTGCAAGAGGAACAGTTCTACAAATGCACAAGACAGTCTGCAGAAAATGTTCAGGGTGGGGCAGTCCCACGCTGATTCTTATACACTTCTAGGGAGTATTCGTTACTTATTATGATTTACTTATCTAACTGTTGTAGATACTGTAGCTACAATGGAATGTGCTCATCATTATCAAACCTCACTAACAAGCTGTGCTGGACCGTGTGAACCAAGGTCAAGTTTATACGTCAAACAACTACTGTTACAAACAACTTTCATAAATGAGAGAAATGTTTCTAAGTGCAAGGTACTGAGTAAAACCAAACAAGAGTATAAGGCACAACGTTTTGTACTTAAAAACCTTTTGAAATATTACTGAGATCAAACATGGCTATATATGGTTATAAAAGATCACGCAATCATGTAATATAAATTTTCCATTACAACCCAGACACAGTTCACCACTTGACATGCGAGATCCTGAGGAGTTGTTCCCCCTCCGTCCATTTTAAAGGACTTGCTCTCTTACTTCCTTCACTTCACCACCCTTTGGCTGCTGAGACGTCTCTGATTTGTTGAGTATGTCATGTGTCTTATGATGTTATATGAATTCATACTTGATTTGTGATGAAACACAGGTTGACCACCCTATATATGAGAGCAGAAGGAGTTGTTTTTCCTCTGTCCCCTTTTGAGGACCTGCTTTGTCTCCTCCATCATTGACTGGGCCACTTCTGGGGTCCTGATGGGTTTCATGTGGTGAGAGGAATGCAATATGTGTATGTTTAAAGGTTTATATGAAGACGCATACTATATGTGATAAAATGACAATTGTTAATTCATAAATGTCTCTTTATATTCTGTGCTACCATCATCTCCTGTCAAACAGGTTTTGCTGACCTGCAGAGAGAGAGAGAGAGTCATCTTGACTTTGTGAGTTTATTGGGCAACTTGTTTTGTCTCAGATTGAAACAAAAAGTTTGATTATGATTATTTCCTGGTCGAAGATTTTCATCTTTTAAGTTCAATAAACAGCTATGCCGGTAGGCCTTAGGGCTCTTTTGAGACTTAAGTCATCCTTCATGTAACCCAGGTTACTAGGCTCTTAATAAAAGTCCAGTCGTCATTTGATTAATTGGAACAATAAGTTAATAAGTCCATGATTTGTGTCACATAAATAGATACACAGATAAATAAATAGTTTGGGTTGGAACAATCTTGCATGAATAAATAGAATCTATGATTAAAATCATAAATAGATCGAAATGAAAGAGATCGATATGCACAGAAAAAAAATCATTATGTATTTAAAAAGAGTGTTTCATTCATTTCATTTTCAATATGTGATGAAAGTGCATTTCTTCAAGTGTACAAGATTCAGCTGACGTGAGGAGTTCACATGAAGTTGCGTGGATAGGCCAATCAGACGCTGTCAAGGCGTACGTGCCGTTGTGTTTTAGTTTTTTTTCCGCTCTCTCTCTCGGACTCGTAGAGGTGGCTGCATGCGTAGTTTCTGCTGCAGACTTAGCGGGTAAGTTTGTACAAGAAGACAAGATATTTCACCAAAGAAGTCTTTGTTTTTTATTCGAAACGCTGAGAGCGAGCACCATTAATCCCTTTGTGAGTTGCCAAGCGGACCGGGTTTTAACAACGAGTTGCAGAGACGAAGTAAGTTGTTGTTAGCATTAGCGGCGCTAGCTTCCGCTATTAGCCATATTTTCACTGCTACACATAACTGAACTCCCGTGTCCCTGTTTCTTCCAGGACGAAAACCTGGACTGAGCCGTGTGTTTTTTGCCTGGAGTGTGTATGTGTGTTGGTACATGAACCTCTGGTGAGTAGTTTAATGTTAAATGTCTGATGCTACTGTTAATATGGGTTATGGTTTTATCCATTTATTCAGCGTAAAGTGTTTTATATGTAAATTGCGTCACCTTCGCTCGGTCTTTTTTGAGCGAGTGGCGGTAAAAAGAAAAGAAGAAACAAATTTAAAGGAATGTTCCACTATTTTGTTATTATTAGAAATGTGTTTATTTCATTCATTTGACAGAGAGTTATAGTTAATAGGTTATTAAGACCAATGTTACAATTAGTATGTATGTGTATGTATTTAACTCCCTTCGTTTTGGCCTTTATAGGCCGGGTCTTTTTCTTGGATGGAAATCCTGTGATAGGATCGACTTCTTCTGCTGGGGTTTCCTCCATCTATATAAGGTAGAGAGGAGCCGCAGTGGTTTTGGCGAGCCATCCAAACGGAAAAGAACAGAGACTTCTCACAGAGAAACTGTATTATTATTTTTTTATTGTTGTTTTTTTTGTTTGTTTTCTAGTGATCCACATCTCATTGTGTATGCAATATTATTATTATTTTTCCATTATTTAAAAAACTGTATCAATACAATATAACAAACAGAAAAAAGCCTATCTGTGGTTGTGATCCTTTCCACTCTGCCCACTCAATGCTCATTGCCGAGACCCACTTTCTCCTTTTAATCGGTCTAGTCTTCAAGGTGAACTGGTAAATGTTGATAACTACATATTCTGACTCACAGTTTTTTAATCAGCACACTGTTAGAGCTGCGGAAGGTTGCAGATAAATTTAACATAGACAGACACTAAGCCATACAGACAGAGACCCAAACACACAGACAGAGAGAGAAACAGGCCGACACCAAGACAGACAGACACAAAGTCAGACAGACAGTCAGACACCCAAATAGAGAGCGAGCCAGACAGATAGACGGAGATGCTGACCGACAGACAGACAAGGAGACAGAGATATAGAAAGACACCTGAAAAAACCATAGACAGAAAGACAAACACCAAGATAGACAGGTTGACAGACAGATAGATAGATAGGTACCCGAATAGAGAGATACCCAGACAGACAGACACCCAAATAGAGACACCCAGACAGGCAGATAGACACCCAGACAGGCAGATAGACACCCAGACAGACAGAGACACAGACAGACAGAGACACAGGCAGACAAACACCAAGACAGACAGACAGACACCCAAATAGAGAGATACCCACACAGACAGACACCCAAATAGAGAGATACCCACACAGACAGACACCCAAATAGAGACACCCAGACAGACAAACATACACCCAGACAGACAGAGACACAGGCAGATAGACAGACAGAGACACCCAGACAGACAAGAGATGGAGAAAGACTTCCAGAAGAAGATACAGATAGGCAGACCAAGACAGACAGAGAGAGACAGAGACAAACAAACATACAGGGACACAGGCAGACAGATCAACAGACAGACACCGAAATAGAGAGATACCCAGACAGACTGAGACAAAGGCAGATAGACACACAGACAGAGACAGACATCCAAGCAAATAGACACAGAGAGACACCCAAGTAAACAGACCCCCAGATAGAGACACAGACAAACAGACAGAGACATAGACAGACAGAACAGAGTCAGACATCCAGACAGAGACACAGAAAGACACCCAAACAGATGGACACAGACATACACCTAGACAGACAGAGACACAGACAAATACACAGAAAGACAGTCACACAGAGACATAGACATAGACGGAAACAGACACCCAGACATACAGTCACACAGAGACCTTAACACACACCCAGACATTGACGGAGACAGACACCCAGACAGACAGAGACAGCCAGATAGGCAAACAGAGATCCAGAAAGACACCTGGAAAAGACCGACAGATAAACATCCAGAAATACAGACAACACAGGAAGACAGACCCATAGACAGACACCCACCCAGACCCAGACATAGACAGAGACACAAACAGACACCCAGACATAGACACAGACAGTCAGACAGATAGACGAAGGGACAGGGATATAGAAAGACACCTGAAAAAACCATAGACAGATAGACAAACACCAAGACAGACAGACAGATAGATAGACACCCAAATAGAGAGATACCCACACAGACGACAGACACCCAAATAGAGACACCCAGACAGACAGTCACACAGAGACATAAACACACAATCAAACATACACAGCGACAGACAGCCAGACAGAAAGACACACCAGACAGACAGAGATAGAGAAAGACTTCCAGCAGAAGCTACAGACAGAGACACAGGCAGACAGACAGACAGACAGAGACACAGTCACACACCCAGAAAGACAAAGATACAGAAACACTCCCAGGAAAGACACAGACAGGTAGACACCAAGATCCTCACCAAGATAAACAGACAAATAGACAGCCAGGTTGACAGAGATACAGGAAGACACCCGAAAAAGACACAGATACGCAGACAGACAGACTCAAACACACACACCCAGACAAACTCCCAGACAGAGAGAGACACAGGCAGACACCCAGAGAGACAGACCGAGACACAGAAAGGTAGACAAAGACATATGGACAGACATAAAGACAGACAGACAGACCGGGAGACAGATAGACAGAGACAAACAGACACCAAGACAAACAAACATACAGTGGGGGGACTTAGTTTGTACGCCCTTTGGATTTTTTTACATATCTGCTTAAATGGGTCATAAATTATGGTGTGTTGTGAACAACCCACCTCACTGGAAAATCAGATAAAAGGAGTGTTTTGATGGGAGGCATGCGCTGTGCATCATGCCCCGTACAAAGGAGCTGTCTGAAGACTTAAAACAGAAAGTAATTGATTTGTATAAAGCTAAAAAGGGTTACAAAACAATCAGTAAGTCCCTTGCTATTCATGTGTCTACTGTTAGAAAAATTGTGAACAAATGGAGACAGTTTGGAACAGTTGTTACTTTTCCAAGGAGTGGCCGACCTGCAAAGATGACTCCAAGGGCACAGCATATCATCATCAGAGAGGTAAAAAAGGATCCAAGAGTGTCTGCTAATGACTTGAGGAAATCACTGGAACATGCAAACATCTTTGTTAGCACGTCTACTATAAAAAAGACACTGAACAAGAAAGGGATGCATGGGAGAAGGCCACGGAGGAAGCCATTGCTGTCCAAAAAGAACATTTCTGCTCGTTTACAGTTTGCAAAAAAGCATTTGGATGCTTCTCAGCGCTACTGGGAAAACATATTGTGGACTGATGAAGCCAAAGTCGAATTGTTTGGGGGGAAGACTCAAAATCATGTCTGGAGTAAAAATGGTACAGCACACCATCAACAAAACCTCATCCCCACCGTTAAGTTTGGCGGTGGTAGCATCATGGTGTGGGGGTGCTTTGCTGCCTCTGGGCCTGGGCAACTGGCTATAGTCGATCAGAAAATGAATTCTCAAGTTTATCAAGATATTTTGCAGAAAAACCTTAGGCAGTCTGTCAAAAATCTGAAACTCAAAAGAGGATGGATCATGCAACAAGACAATGACCCGAAACACAGAAGTAGATCAACATTAGAATGGTTTTCGGATCAACAAAATACACGTTTTGGAATGGCCCAGTCAAAGCCCTGACCTCAACCCAATTGAGATGCTGTGGCATGATCTCAAAACAGCCATCCATTCAAGACATCCCAGAAATCTTGCTGAATTGAAACAGTTTTGCAAAGAGGAATGGAGCAAGATTTCTCCTGATCGTTGTGCCCGTCTAATCTGCAACTACAGGAAACGTCTGGTGGAAGTCATAGCTGCCAGAGGAGGGTCAACCAGCTACTGAATCATAGGGTGTACTTACTTATGGTTTTCTATCTTGTTGATATTTCCATCTTATGGTTAATAAAAATATATTAAAATGTAATTGTTTGAGTTGTTTTATTTCAAGCAGACACTGTTTGTTCATTCCTGAGGTTATTAGAATGATCAGACCATATTTTATGACCCATTTAAGCAGATATGTAAAAAAATCCAAAGGGCGTACAAACTAAGTCCCCCCACTGTACAGAGAGACACACACTGACAAACAGGCAGCCACATACACAGACAGGCAGACAGCTAGACAGACACCCAGACACAGTTCACCACTTGACATTTCAGAGCCTGAGTTGTTCCCCCTCCGTCCATTTTAAAGGACTTGCTCTCTTACTTCCTCCACTTCACCACCCTTTGGCTGCTGAGACGTCTCTGATTTGTTGAGTATGTCATGTGTCTTATAATGTTATATGCATTCATACTTGATTTGTGATGAAACACACAAAAGAGAAAAAGAGATATGTTTCCATGTCTCTTTTAGGTTGACCACCCTATATATGAGAGCCGAAGGAGCTGTCCCCTTTTGAGGACCTGCTTTGTCTCCTCCATCATTGACTGGGCCACTTCACTATCACTATCACACTATCACTATATGTGATAAAATGACAATTGTTAATTCATAAATGTCTCTTTATATTCTGTGCTACCATCATCTCCTGTCAAACAGGTTTTGCTGACCTGCAGAGACAGAGAGAGAGAGAGAGAGAGTCATCTTGACTTTGTGAGTTTAGTTGCTTTGTGGCAACTTGTTTTGTCTCAGATTCAAACAAATTGATTATGATTATTTAGTGGTCGAAGATTTTCATCTTTTAAAGTCAATTGACAGCTGTGCAGGTAGGCCTTAGGGCTCTTTTGAGACTTAAGTCATCCTTCATGACAGATAAATTTAACATAGACAGAGACCCAGCCATACAGACAGAGACCCAAACACACAGACAGACAGAGAAACAGGCCGACACCAAGACAGACAGACAGTCAGACAGCCAGATTTGCAGTTCTGGTTTGCATTCCTGTTTGATGGAAAACGTTACACTTTCACTAGAATGTGTCAAGGCTTCACCTCCTCTCCGTCTCTCTACAATGCAGCCTTGTCCAGAAGCTTATCGACATTGTCTCTTTCTGAAGGCTCTGCTCTCTTGCAGTATGTTGATGACCTACATATTGCTTCTCCCACCAAGGAGCAGTGTGAGACAGACACTGTTGCCCTCCTGCAACATCTGTGTCGGGAAGGACACAAAGCTAGCCTGAGTAAGCTACAGTTCGTACAGCAGAAGGTCACCTTTTTGGGTCACGTGCTAACCCCAAACGGCAAGTGTCTCTCTCCGGAACGCATATCTGCTATCGTCAACACACTTAAGCCACTCACAAAGAAACAAGCTATGTCTTTTTTGGCCATGTGTTCATATTGCAGACATTTCATTCCTAACTTCTCTGTGCTTGAACGTCCTTTAAGAGATGCCACACATGCTAGGGGCCTCACAGCCTCCTCCAAACCACCTGGACACCAAAGGCTGAGACATCTTTTGTCAACTTGAAGAAAGCTCTACAGTCCGCTCCAACTTTAGGGGTTCCAAACCCTGATAAACCATTCGTCCAGTGTGTGGACGAAAAGGAGGGATGTAT
The DNA here is from genome assembly GCA_014281875.1 of Nibea albiflora. NCBI lineage: Eukaryota > Metazoa > Chordata > Actinopteri > Sciaenidae > Nibea > Nibea albiflora. The sequence goes on along the minus strand of JABGLX010000468.1, from coordinate 74,699 downwards.
GACAAGTGTTCTGTTACAAAAACATGGATCACAGTTAAAGCCTGTTGCTTATTTTTCATGCACTCTTGATCCTGTTGCTAAGGCTTTACCTCATTGTTTGAGAGCTGTAGCAGCAGCAGAACGAGCCGTTCTGGCCTCACGTGATTTTGTGGGCTTTTCAGAATTAACATTACTTGTTCCACATGCAGTCTCGGCTCTCTTATCAGAACAGAAGACATCTCATCTTTCAGCAGCAAGATGGCTCAGGTACCAAACCACACTTCTTGACCTGCCACATGTCACAATCAAAAGATGTATTGTCTTAAATCCAGCTACTCTTTTGCATCTCCCAACCGATGGAGAGCCACATAGCTGTGAAGCTGAAGTTCAACAGATATGTACACCACGACCTGGTCTGCTTGAAGAGACCCAGACACAGGACAATGCCAGACTGGTTATGCTGTTGTTGATGATCATGGTCCTCTGCCTTCTCATTACTCAGCACAGGCAGCAGAGCTGGTGGCCTTGACAGAAGCATGCAAATTGGCAGAAGGTAAAACAGTGACCATCTACGCCGACTCAAGGTATGCTTTTGGTGTCATTCACGATTTTGGAGCCCTGTGGAAACACAGAAAATTTCTAAAATCTGATGGCAAACCAATTTTGCATCATGATAAGATATCTGCTTTGTTAGAGGCTATTTTGCTTCCAAAACAGATCTCTGTCTGTAAATGTGCAGCACATACATCATCTGAGGATGTGATTTCCAGAAATGCTCGAGCAGATTCAGCTGCCAAAGTAGCGGCTCGACGTCCCATTAATGTCAAACATGAAACCACCGCCCTATTGTCACATTCTGTTGCTTCTCTTTCTGATCTCAGCAGTTTTGTTACACCAGCAGAGAAGAAGCTGTGGATTCAGAATAACTGCTATCAGAAGGAGGGTGTGTGGTATGGACCAGATTACAAACCGTGTCTGCCAAAGAAATTGTATCCATGCTTTGCAAAACTCTCACATGGTTTGGATCATGTCTCCCTAGAAGTGTATAAGAATCAGCGTGGGACTGCCCCACCCTGAACATTTTCTGCAGACTGTCTTGTGCATTTGTAGAACTGTTCCTCTTGCAAGAATAAAATGACAAAACCTTTAAGGACCAATTGATTGACTCAAGATCTTTATTTGTGTTAGTGTGTGCTTCCCAGAAATTTCAGCAACAAACTTGGCGTTGTCGGCAGGATCTCAGGCTGATCGCTCGGGACCCGGAGAAGGTGACTGGCCATCTGAGACTATCAGATCAAATTTGTCTCACCTCCACCTCAGTTCTTTCGAGACGGGAGGACCCTCTCCGTGGACCTAGAAGCTGTCACCTCGAGGTCCAACAAACTCAGATTAACAGAAAACATCCTAAATTCAGGGTAAGCAGATTTTCAATTGTTTAATGAATCTAAAGATCAATTTTGGATTGAGTCAATCTGTCCTTGAATATGGAGAAGAAGGTTACTCTGGTCGCAACTTAGGACACGCGTAGTAAGGTACTCTACACTGAAAAAATCTCCGGGAGATTAACTGATAGTGTTTGTATTAAGTAGTAAGTATACTACAAATCTAATCTCTGGGAGGTTAAAATACAACTTATCAGAATAGGTCGGTCAGTTACCTCGGCAAAACTGGACGTCTTGGGGAGACGTTCCTAAGATTAAAGGCGCGCGCGGGCTCCTAAGGTAATGGGGTCGTCTAAGTCCAAGGTTGTGAGAGAGTGTCCTGATTCTCCATGTTGTCAATGCATGAAAAAAGAAATATGCTGATCAATGGGTACCTTTTTTCTATGTGTGGGTGGAAAAGTGGGGTTTTCCAAAGAAGGGAGTTTTAGTATTAAAAAAAACTAGAGCTGTTAAAGGTGAAAATAGATGCTGCAAAAAATGAGGTAGAATGAAGAACAAAATTATGAAAAAGGATTTAGATGAGATGCATGGTCACGAAGAAAGCTGGAAACTGTGGATGAAGGAAGCAGAACAAAGGGAACGACAACAGGCAGGGAAAGAAATGCCTAGATGTTCAGGGAAAGAGTCAGGGAAAAATGCTTTGCTACTGACACATGTAAACCTTCTCCCTCTGCTCCATCTGAGTATGTCGAGGCAAAAAGTGAAATGATGGCCCTCCGGCACAAGCATGATGATGAATCGTATGCCTTCCGACCACCACCGCTCCCCCCCCTCCCCCCACCCCTGTCATATGGATCGATATCTTCAACAACCAAGGAACAGGATGAGAGCTCTGCATCTGGAGGAACCAGATCTAAAGAGGTAACTACCCACAAAAGTGCAGACAGCGCTTCAGCCACCTCTGCCTCATCATCTATGTCTGAACAAATGCTCTCACCCAGCCACACACGCACAGGTGTCACGTACCAGCCTGATCCAGCTGACAGTACAACTATGGTAATGCCACAGCCAACAAACCCATTGCACCCATCCTTGCTGCACCCTAACCACAATATGCCTATAGTTGAGTATCCAGGTCCAACAGGTCCCATAAGAGTCCAAAGAGGATGGACGGACCCCGACATGATGGAAGCAGGAAAACAGCTTCCCTCCCTGGAATCTGGTGGGCGCCGGTTTGGTGAGGAATTGGTGTCTTTCTGCATCGCATGAGTTACGACGACTACTGAAGAAAACACTCGCCAGCGACCAATTCCAGAGAATTGCCACCGACCTGGATGGTGACTATCACCAGGAACAATCAGAGTGGAGAGCAGCTGGAACATATGAGAGGTGGGTTGTTGGAGTCAGCAAAGCTATTGAACTTGCATTCCCACAAAAAGTCTGCATGACAACCATCCAACAATGCACATAAAAAAAAGAAGAAAACACTGAAGATTATTATCACAGACTGAGTGGTGTGTTTGAACAATATTGTGGCATTCCCAAACCTGACAATATGGACAGAGAAAATTATGAAACAGCATAAGAAAGTCATCTGAAAAGTTGTTTCTTGAGTGGTCTCCGTCCCAGTGTTTACCACAGTGTCCAGAGTTCCTGTATTGGCTGGAAGGATCAACGTCTGAGAGAGATCCGTAGACGTGCCAAACATGCTGAGGAGCGGCAAACAGAGGAAAGGGACAAGGAACTCAAAAAAAACGTGAGTTAACCCAGTACAATGCTTCTCTAACCATGATGCAAAGTATTGTTGACCAACATGCAGGCCGCGGACCCAATCGGGGACGCAGAGGACGCGGGCGCGGTCGGGGAGGCAAGCAGGGGAGAGGTGGAGGAAGAGGACAAACTCAAGAAAACAATGCAACGTATGATCAGGATGAATGTTTGCACTGCAAAGAAAAAGGACACTGGGCAAGAGATTGTCCCAAAAATAAACAAGAAGAAAAAGGAATATCCAAATTTGCCTCTGACTGACACATTCATTGTTTCATCTGGGGAGGAAGGTAATGCACCACGCACAGCTTTTGCAAGGAAGAAATGCTTGGCGCTGATACACTGCTTTCCATGCTGTTAGGGATCATTGATAGGTTAGAAAAAGAACAGGATTTCAAAACCACACCCACTTATAGCCTATTGTCATCTGAAGCCTATAAAAAAATGCCTACTATTGTTTGCATGGTAAAAGGTACCCCACTAACTTTTTTGGTTGATTCTGGCGCCACAAATTCTATAATTAGATCCTCTGAGCTCAATCCCACTGACTTAAAACTCAGTGGCAGGTATACCTGGTCACTTAGCGCTACGGGAAATACAGTTAAAGAGAAATATTCTACTCCCATGATTTGTGAGTGGCAAACCGATGAGGGATTAATGACGAGTAAACATTCTTTTTTGATTTCTGATGTTTGTCCAATTAATTTGTTAGGCCGTGATTTGATGTGCACATTTAACATTGTCATCACCTCAACACCTGATGGATTGAGGGTTTAAAGATATGCAGATAACACATCAGCCTTTGTACATTTCAGTCCGACCACACCCTTGTATGTGTATCAGTGGAGGTTAGACCTCACCGTGTCTGTTTCCATTCTTCAATCTGCTGCTGATGTGATAAACCCCTCCTCTGACAAAATGGCATCTGAACATTTGCATTGCACTGCTCATGTCTCGGACGGACCAGACACTGACTATGCAAAAACATTTTTTAGCGACTTAAATGACAGCTTACTGACTACCGACTTGTACTGGACAGAAACTGAATGTGCAGCTGCTGTTTCTCTGACTGAGAAACAACTCAGATTTTATGACATACGGTTCACAACCACACATCTCCATTTCAAAACCTGCTAACAAACAGTGGAGAGATTTGTGCCCATTTGTTAATCGATGTGTGCATGCCTCAGATTGGACTCCCATGACAGAAATGGTGCATGCTATTCTCACTCTTTGGGGGCATTTAAAAGACCACTGCAAACTAAGATACATTGTTTACGTTCTGTGTATCTTCTGGAAAAAGATAATCCACATCACCTCACTGCATGCAGTCCCAGTGACGTTTCTCCTCTTCTGAATCAGGTTCCCCCTGAATTATGGGCAAACAGCAAATGCGATGTGGGTCTGATAAAAAACTGTGAACATGTTCAGATCACTCCAAAGTCTGATTACAGACCTGTGGTGAAACAATATCCTTTGAAGAAGGAAGCCATTGAAGGCATCCGCCCTGTTTTCCACTCCCTACTCAAAGCAGGAGTTATTGTTCCCTGTGAGGACTCTCCAGTACAGACTCCTATCTTTCCTGTAAAAAAAATCAGACCTAAATGCCAACCAGATGAATGGCGTTTTGTTCAAGACCTGCGAGCTGTTAATGCTGCAGTCACTTCACCTGCTCCAAATGTTCCAAATCCTTACACAATCATCTCACAGGTTCCTGAGGGCTCTCAGTACTTCTCTGTGATTGATTTGTCTAATGCGTTCTTCTCTGTTCCAGTTCATAAAGATTCGCAGTTCTGGTTTGCATTCCTGTTTGATGGAAAACGTTACACTTTCACTAGAATGTGAAATGCTCGAGCTTCAACTCCTCTCCGTCTCTACAATGCAGCCTTGCCCAGAAGCTTATCTACATTGTCTCTTTCTGAAGGCTCTGCTCTCTTACAGTTTGTTGATGACCTACTTATTGCCTCATTGTTTGAGAGCTGTAAGCAGCAGCTCTCTCCCAACCGATGGAGAGCCACATAGCTGTGAAGCTGAAGTTCAACAGATATGTACACCACGACCTGACCTTTCAGACACACCCCTGAACAACTCTGACCTAGTTTTCTATGTGGATGGGTCTGCTTCAAGAGACCCAGGCACAGGACAATGTCAGACTGGTTGTCCTGTTGTTGATGATCATGGTGTTGTACAATCTTCTCCTCTGCCTTCTCATTACTCAGCACAGGCAGCAGAGCTGGTGGCCTTGACAGAAGCGTGCAAATTGGCAGAAGGTAAAACAGTGACCATCTACACCGACTCAAGGTATGCTTTTGGTGTCGTTCACGATTTTGGAGCCTTGTGGAAACACAGAAAATTTCTAAAATCTGATGGCAAACCAATTTTGGATCATGATAAGATATCTGCTTTGTTAGAGGCTATTTTGCTTCCAAAACAGATCTCTGTCTGTAAATGTGCAGCACATACATCATCTGAGGATGTGATTTCCAGAGGAAATGCTCGAGCAGATTCAGCTGCCAAGTAGCGGCTCGACGTCCCATTAATGTCAAACATGAAACCACCGCCCTATTGTCACATTCTGGTGCTTCTCTTTCTGATCTCAGCAGTTTTGTTACACCAGCAGAGAAGAAGCTGTGGATTCAGAATAACTGCTATCAGGAGGAGGGTGTGTGGTATGGACCAGATGATAAACCGTGTCTGCCAAAGAAATTGTATCCATGCTTTGCAAAACTCTCACATGGTTTGGATCATGTCTCAAAAACAGGTATGTGTGCAGTCATTCAGGCTGATTGGTACACAAAAGGTTTTTCCACCTTTGCAGCAGATTTTTGCAGAAGTTGCATGATCTGTGCCAAAAATAATGTGGGCAAAACAAAACCATTGTCACAAACTGCAGCACATCCACCTACAATTAGACCATTACAACATCTGATGATGGATTTCATTGAACTCAGCCCAGCTGAAGGGAAGAAATATTGTCTAACTATGGTTGATATGTTTTCTAAATGGGTTGAAGTGTTTCCGTCCAAACATGCCACTGCATCAGTTGTGGCAAAAGCATTACTCACAGAGATAATTCCTAGATGGGGAATTCCAGAGAAAATTTCATCAGACAACTGCGCCCATTTCGTGAACAAAGCAATGGCACAACTCTCTGAGTGTTTAGGTTTTGACCTCAAAACTCACTGTTCTTACTATCCACAAGCAGGTGGCACCATTGAAGGCCAAAATCAGACCATCAAGACAAAATTGAGCAAATGCTGTGAGGAAACAGGTTTGTCATGGCCTAAAGCACTGCCTATTGTTTTGATGTACATGAGAATGCGCAAGCGTGAGCGACTTAACCTGTCCCCTTTTGAGATTCTGTTTGCAGTCCCACCTCTAGTGGGAACAGATCCACCTGGACGACAGATGGACACCACTCTCTGCGAGGACCAACTGGTGACATATTGCATATTCTTAACCAAATCTTTTTGTGACATCAGACGACAGGTCGCCAGTGCACAGCCCTCAGCGGGCTCAGGTCCTCTACACGACATTAAGCCTGGAGATTTTGTGGTGGTAAAGAACTTCAGGAGAAAGTCTTGGAGACATCGTCGCTGGTTAGGACCGTTCCAAGTCCTCCTGGTCACTCACACTGCTGTGAAGGTTGCAGAACGTGCCACTTGGATTCACGCAACACCCTGCATGCAAAATGGCAGAAGGTAAAACAGTGACCATCTATGCCGACTCAAGGTATGCTTTGGTGTCGTTCAGGATTTTGGAGCCTTGTGGAAACACAGAAAATTTCTAAAATCTGATGGCAAACCAATTTTGGAGGGTGTGTGGTATGGACCAGATGACAAACCGTGTCTGCCAAAGAAATTGTATCCATGCTTTGCAAAACTCTCACATGGTTTGGATCATGTCTCCCTAGAAGTGTATAAGAATCAGCGTGGGACTGCCCCACCCTGAACATTTTCTGCAGACTGTCTTGTGCATTTGTAGAACTGTTCCTCTTGCAAGAATAAAATGACAAAACCTTTAAGGACCAATTGATTGACTCAAGATCTTTATTTGTGTTAGTGTGTGCTTCCCAGAAATTTCAGCAACAAACTTGGCGTTGTCGGCAGGATCTCAGGTCAGATCAAACATGGCTATATATATGGTTATAAAAGATCACGCAATCATGTAATATAAATGCTCCATTACATTTCCCTCCTTTTGATTATAAAAATCATACTATAAGCAAAGAATATATATAGAAAAATTCAATTTCTCTACAACATCAAATGTGTCAATTCACGAGGATTCAAAACACATCATCATAATGAGAAACTGATCAACTTCATTTACAATCTGGTTTTTGTCATTTTATTCTTGCAAGAGGAACAGTTCTACAAATGCACAAGACAGTCTGCAGAAAATGTTCAGGGTGGGGCAGTCCCACGCTGATTCTTATACACTTCTAGGGAGTATTCGTTACTTATTATGATTTACTTATCTAACTGTTGTAGATACTGTAGCTACAATGGAATGTGCTCATCATTATCAAACCTCACTAACAAGCTGTGCTGGACCGTGTGAACCAAGGTCAAGTTTATACGTCAAACAACTACTGTTACAAACAACTTTCATAAATGAGAGAAATGTTTCTAAGTGCAAGGTACTGAGTAAAACCAAACAAGAGTATAAGGCACAACGTTTTGTACTTAAAAACCTTTTGAAATATTACTGAGATCAAACATGGCTATATATGGTTATAAAAGATCACGCAATCATGTAATATAAATTTTCCATTACAACCCAGACACAGTTCACCACTTGACATGCGAGATCCTGAGGAGTTGTTCCCCCTCCGTCCATTTTAAAGGACTTGCTCTCTTACTTCCTTCACTTCACCACCCTTTGGCTGCTGAGACGTCTCTGATTTGTTGAGTATGTCATGTGTCTTATAATGTTATATGAATTCATACTTGATTTGTGATGAAACACAGGTTGACCACCCTATATATGAGAGCAGAAGGAGTTGTTTTTCCTCTGTCCCCTTTTGAGGACCTGCTTTGTCTCCTCCATCATTGACTGGGCCACTTCTGGGGTCCTGATGGGTTTCATGTGGTGAGAGGAATGCAATATGTGTATGTTTAAAGGTTTATATGAAGACGCATACTATATGTGATAAAATGACAATTGTTAATTCATAAATGTCTCTTTATATTCTGTGCTACCATCATCTCCTGTCAAACAGGTTTTGCTGACCTGCAGAGACAGAGAGAGAGAGAGAGAGAGAGAGAGTCATCTTGACTTTGTGAGTTTATTGGGCAATTTGTTTTGTCTCAGATTGAAACAAAAAGTTTGATTATGCTTATTTCCTGGTCGAAGATTTTCATCTTTAAGTTCAATTGACAGCTGTGCAAGTAGGCCTTAGGGCTCTTTTGCGACTTAAGTCATCCTTCATGACAGATACATTTAACATAGACAGAGACCCAGCCGTACAGACAAAGACCCAAACACACAGACAGACGGAGAAACAGGCCGACACACAGACAGACAAAGAAACAGGCCGACACCAAGACAGACAGACAGTCGGACAGCCAGACAGATAGAGGGAGATGCTGACCGACAGAGTGGATCACAGTTAAAGCCTGTTGCTTATTTTTCATGCACTCTTGATCCTGTTGCTAAGGCTTTACCTCATTGTTTGAGAGCTGTAGCAGCAGCAGAACGAGCCGTTCTGGCCTCACGTGATTTTGTGGGCTTTTCAGAATTAACATTACTTGTTCCACATGCAGTCTCAGCTCTCTTATCAGAACAGAAGACATCTCATCTTTCAGCAGCAAGATGGCTCAGGTACCACACCACACTTCTTGACCTGCCACATGTCACAATCAAAAGATGTATTGTCTTAAATCCAGCTACTCTTTTGCCTCTCCCAACCGATGGAGAGCCACATAGCTGTGAAGCTGAAGTTCAACAGATTCACCACGACCTGACCTTTCAGACACACCCCTGAACAACTCTGACCTAGTTTTCTATGTGGATGGGTCTGCTTGAAGAGACCCAGACACAGGACAATGCCAGACTGGTTATGCTGTTGTTGATGATCATGGTGTTGTACAATCTTCTCCTCTGTCTTCTCATTACTCAGCACAGGCAGCAGAGCTGGTGGCCTTGACAGAAGCATGCAAATTGGCAGAAGGTAAAACAGTGACCATCTACGCCGACTCAAGGTATGCTTTTGGTGTCATTCACGATTTTGGAGCCCTGTGGAAACACAGAAAATTTCTAAAATCTGATGGCAAACCAATTTTGCATCATGATAAGATATCTGCTTTGTTAGAGGCTATTTTGCTTCCAAAACAGATCTCTGTCTGTAAATGTGCAGCACATACATCATCTGAGGATGTGATTTCCAGAAATGCTCGAGCAGATTCAGCTGCCAAAGTAGCGGCTCGACGTCCCATTAATGTCAAACATGAAACCACCGCCCTATTGTCACATTCTGTTGCTTCTCTTTCTGATCTCAGCAGTTTTGTTACACCAGCAGAGAAGAAGCTGTGGATTCAGAATAACTGCTATCAGAAGGAGGGTGTGTGGTATGGACCAGATTACAAACCGTGTCTGCCAAAGAAATTGTATCCATGCTTTGCAAAACTCTCACATGGTTTGGATCATGTCTCCCTAGAAGTGTATAAGAATCAGCGTGGGACTGCCCCACCCTGAACATTTTCTGCAGACTGTCTTGTGCATTTGTAGAACTGTTCCTCTTGCAAGAATAAAATGACAAAACCTTTAAGGACCAATTGATTGACTCAAGATCTTTATTTGTGTTAGTGTGTGCTTCCCAGAAATTTCAGCAACAAACTTGGCGTTGTCGGCAGGATCTCAGGCTGATCGCTCGGGACCCGGAGAAGGTGACTGGCCATCTGAGACTATCAGATCAAATTTGTCTCACCTCCACCTCAGTTCTTTCGAGACGGGAGGACCCTCTCCGTGGACCTAGAAGCTGTCACCTCGAGGTCCAACAAACTCAGATTAACAGAAAACATCCTAAATTCAGGGTAAGCAGATTTTCAATTGTTTAATGAATCTAAAGATCAATTTTGGATTGAGTCAATCTGTCCTTGAATATGGAGAAGAAGGTTACTCTGGTCGCAACTTAGGACACGCGTAGTAAGGTACTCTACACTGAAAAAATCTCCGGGAGATTAACTGATAGTGTTTGTATTAAGTAGTAAGTATACTACAAATCTAATCTCTGGGAGGTTAAAATACAACTTATCAGAATAGGTCGGTCAGTTACCTCGGCAAAACTGGACGTCTTGGGGAGACGTTCCTAAGATTAAAGGCGCGCGCGGGCTCCTAAGGTAATGGGGTCGTCTAAGTCCAAGGTTGTGAGAGAGTGTCCTGATTCTCCATGTTGTCAATGCATGAAAAAAGAAATATGCTGATCAATGGGTACCTTTTTTCTATGTGTGGGTGGAAAAGTGGGGTTTTCCAAAAGAAGGGAGTTTTAGTATTAAAAAAAACTAGAGCTGTTAAAGGTGAAAATAGATGCTGCAAAAAATGAGGTAGAATGAAGAACAAAATTATGAAAAAGGATTTAGATGAGATGCATGGTCACGAAGAAAGCTGGAAACTGTGGATGAAGGAAGCAGAACAAAGGGAACGACAACAGGCAGGGAAAGAAATGCCTAGATGTTCAGGGAAAGAGTCAGGGAAAAATGCTTTGCTACTGACACATGTAAACCTTCTCCCTCTGCTCCATCTGAGTATGTCGAGGCAAAAAGTGAAATGATGGCCCTCCGGCACAAGCATGATGATGAATCGTATGCCTTCCGACCACCACCGCTCCCCCCCTCCCCCCACCCCTGTCATATGGATCGATATCTTCAACAACCAAGGAACAGGATGAGAGCTCTGCATCTGGAGGAACCAGATCTAAAGAGGTAACTACCCACAAAAGTGCAGACAGCGCTTCAGCCACCTCTGCCTCATCATCTATGTCTGAACAAATGCTCTCACCCAGCCACACACGCACAGGTGTCACGTACCAGCCTGATCCAGCTGACAGTACAACTATGGTAATGCCACAGCCAACAAACCCATTGCACCCATCCTTGCTGCACCCTAACCACAATATGCCTATGGTTGAGTATCCAGGTCCAACAGGTCCCATAAGAGTCCAAAGAGGATGGACGGACCCCGACATGATGGAAGCAGGAAAACAGCTTCCCTCCCTGGAATCTGGTGGGCGCCGGTTTGGTGAGGAATTGGTGTCTTTCTGCATCGCATGAGTTACGACGACTACTGAAGAAAACACTCGCCAGCGACCAATTCCAGAGAATTGCCACCGACCTGGATGGTGACTATCACCAGGAACAATCAGAGTGGAGAGCAGCTGGAACATATGAGAGGTGGGTTGTTGGAGTCAGCAAAGCTATTGAACTTGCATTCCCACAAAAAGTCTGCATGACAACCATCCAACAATGCACATAAAAAAAAGAAGAAAACACTGAAGATTATTATCACAGACTGAGTGGTGTGTTTGAACAATATTGTGGCATTCCCAAACCTGACAATATGGACAGAGAAAATTATGAAACAGCATAAGAAAGTCATCTGAAAAGTTGTTTCTTGAGTGGTCTCCGTCCCAGTGTTTACCACAGTGTCCAGAGTTCCTGTATTGGCTGGAAGGATCAACGTCTGAGAGAGATCCGTAGACGTGCCAAACATGCTGAGGAGCGGCAAACAGAGGAAAGGGACAAGGAACTCAAAAAAAAACGTGAGTTAACCCAGTACAATGCTTCTCTAACCATGATGCAAAGTATTGTTGACCAACATGCAGGCCGCGGACCCAATCGGGGACGCAGAGGACGCGGGCGCGGTCGGGGAGGCAAGCAGGGGAGAGGTGGAGGAAGAGGACAAACTCAAGAAAACAATGCAACGTATGATCAGGATGAATGTTTGCACTGCAAAGAAAAAGGACACTGGGCAAGAGATTGTCCCAAAAATAAACAAGAAGAAAAAGGAATATCCAAATTTGCCTCTGACTGACACATTCATTGTTTCATCTGGGGAGGAAGGTAATGCACCACGCACAGCTTTTTGCAAGGAAGAAATGCTTGGCGCTGATACACTGCTTTCCATGCTGTTAGGGATCATTGATAGGTTAGAAAAAGAACAGGATTTCAAAACCACACCCACTTATAGCCTATTGTCATCTGAAGCCTATAAAAAAATGCCTACTATTGTTTGCATGGTAAAAGGTACCCCACTAACTTTTTTGGTTGATTCTGGCGCCACAAATTCTATAATTAGATCCTCTGAGCTCAATCCCACTGACTTAAAACTCAGTGGCAGGTATACCTGGTCACTTAGCGCTACGGGAAATAAAGTTAAAGAGAAATATTCTACTCCCATGATTTGTGAGTGGCAAACCGATGAGGGATTAATGACGAGTAAACATTCTTTTTTGATTTCTGATGTTTGTCCAATTAATTTGTTAGGCCGTGATTTGATGTGCACATTTAACATTGTCATCACCTCAACACCTGATGGATTGAGGGTTTAAAGATATGCAGATAACACATCAGCCTTTGTACATTTCAGTCCGACCACACCCTTGTATGTGTATCAGTGGAGGTTAGACCTCACCGTGTCTGTTTCCATTCTTCAATCTGCTGCTGATGTGATAAACCCCTCCTCTGACAAAATGGCATCTGAACATTTGCATTGCACTGCTCATGTCTCGGACGGACCAGACACTGACTATGCAAAAACATTTTTTAGCGACTTAAATGACAGCTTACTGACTACCGACTTGTACTGGACAGAAACTGAATGTGCAGCTGCTGTTTCTCTGACTGAGAAACAACTCAGATTTTATGACATACGGTTCACAACCACACATCTCCATTTCAAAACCTGCTAACAAACAGTGGAGAGATTTGTGCCCATTTGTTAATCGATGTGTGCATGCCTCAGATTGGACTCCCATGACAGAAAATGGTGCATGCTATTCTCACTCTTTGGGGGCATTTAAAAGACCACTGCAAACTAAGATACATTGTTTACGTTCTGTGTATCTTCTGGAAAAAGATAATCCACATCACCTCACTGCATGCAGTCCCAGTGACGTTTCTCCTCTTCTGAATCAGGTTCCCCCTGAATTATGGGCAAACAGCAAATGCGATGTGGGTCTGATAAAAAACTGTGAACATGTTCAGATCACTCCAAAGTCTGATTACAGACCTGTGGTGAAACAATATCCTTTGAAGAAGGAAGCCATTGAAGGCATCCGCCCTGTTTTCCACTCCCTACTCAAAGCAGGAGTTATTGTTCCCTGTGAGGACTCTCCAGTACAGACTCCTATCTTTCCTGTAAAAAAAATCAGACCTAAATGCCAACCAGATGAATGGCGTTTTGTTCAAGACCTGCGAGCTGTTAATGCTGCAGTCACTTCACCTGCTCCAAATGTTCCAAATCCTTACACAATCATCTCACAGGTTCCTGAGGGCTCTCAGTACTTCTCTGTGATTGATTTGTCTAATGCGTTCTTCTCTGTTCCAGTTCATAAAGATTCGCAGTTCTGGTTTGCATTCCTGTTTGATGGAAAACGTTACACTTTCACTAGAATGTGAAATGCTCGAGCTTCAACTCCTCTCCGTCTCTACAATGCAGCCTTGCCCAGAAGCTTATCTACATTGTCTCTTTCTGAAGGCTCTGCTCTCTTACAGTTTGTTGATGACCTACTTATTGCCTCATTGTTTGAGAGCTGTAAGCAGCAGCTCTCTCCCAACCGATGGAGAGCCACATAGCTGTGAAGCTGAAGTTCAACAGATATGTACACCACGACCTGACCTTTCAGACACACCCCTGAACAACTCTGACCTAGTTTTCTATGTGGATGGGTCTGCTTCAAGAGACCCAGGCACAGGACAATGTCAGACTGGTTGTCCTGTTGTTGATGATCATGGTGTTGTACAATCTTCTCCTCTGCCTTCTCATTACTCAGCACAGGCAGCAGAGCTGGTGGCCTTGACAGAAGCGTGCAAATTGGCAGAAGGTAAAACAGTGACCATCTACAACCGACTCAAGGTATGCTTTTGGTGTCGTTCACGATTTTGGAGCCTTGTGGAAACACAGAAAATTTCTAAAATCTGATGGCAAACCAATTTTGGATCATGATAAGATATCTGCTTTGTTAGAGGCTATTTTGCTTCCAAAACAGATCTCTGTCTGTAAATGTGCAGCACATACATCATCTGAGGATGTGATTTCCAGAGGAAATGCTCGAGCAGATTCAGCTGCCAAGTAGCGGCTCGACGTCCCATTAATGTCAAACATGAAACCACCGCCCTATTGTCACATTCTGGTGCTTCTCTTTCTGATCTCAGCAGTTTTGTTACACCAGCAGAGAAGAAGCTGTGGATTCAGAATAACTGCTATCAGGAGGAGGGTGTGTGGTATGGACCAGATGATAAACCGTGTCTGCCAAAGAAATTGTATCCATGCTTTGCAAAACTCTCACATGGTTTGGATCATGTCTCAAAAACAGGTATGTGTGCAGTCATTCAGGCTGATTGGTACACAAAAGGTTTTTCCACCTTTGCAGCAGATTTTTGCAGAAGTTGCATGATCTGTGCCAAAATAATGTGGGCAAAACAAAACCATTGTCACAAACTGCAGCACATCCACCTACAATTAGACCATTACAACATCTGATGATGGATTTCATTGAACTCAGCCCAGCTGAAGGGAAGAAATATTGTCTAACTATGGTTGATATGTTTTCTAAATGGGTTGAAGTGTTTCCGTCCAAACATGCCACTGCATCAGTTGTGGCAAAAGCATTACTCACAGAGATAATTCCTAGATGGGGAATTCCAGAGAAAATTTCATCAGACAACTGCGCCCATTTCGTGAACAAAGCAATGGCACAACTCTCTGAGTGTTTAGGTTTTGACCTCAAAACTCACTGTTCTTACTATCCACAAGCAGGTGGCACCATTGAAGGCCAAAATCAGACCATCAAGACAAAATTGAGCAAATGCTGTGAGGAAACAGGTTTGTCATGGCCTAAAGCACTGCCTATTGTTTTGATGTACATGAGAATGCGCAAGCGTGAGCGACTTAACCTGTCCCCTTTTGAGATTCTGTTTGCAGTCCCACCTCTAGTGGGAACAGATCCACCTGGACGACAGATGGACACCACTCTCTGCGAGGACCAACTGGTGACATATTGCATATTCTTAACCAAATCTTTTTGTGACATCAGACGACAGGTCGCCAGTGCACAGCCCTCAGCGGGCTCAGGTCCTCTACACGACATTAAGCCTGGAGATTTTGTGGTGGTAAAGAACTTCAGGAGAAAGTCTTGGAGACATCGTCGCTGGTTAGGACCGTTCCAAGTCCTCCTGGTCACTCACACTGCTGTGAAGGTTGCAGAACGTGCCACTTGGATTCACGCAACACCCTGCATGCAAAATGGCAGAAGGTAAAACAGTGACCATCTATGCCGACTCAAGGTATGCTTTTGGTGTCGTTCAGGATTTTGGAGCCTTGTGGAAACACAGAAAATTTCTAAAATCTGATGGCAAACCAATTTTGGAGGGTGTGTGGTATGGACCAGATGACAAACCGTGTCTGCCAAAGAAATTGTATCCATGCTTTGCAAAACTCTCACATGGTTTGGATCATGTCTCCCTAGAAGTGTATAAGAATCAGCGTGGGACTGCCCCACCCTGAACATTTTCTGCAGACTGTCTTGTGCATTTGTAGAACTGTTCCTCTTGCAAGAATAAAATGACAAAACCTTTAAGGACCAATTGATTGACTCAAGATCTTTATTTGTGTTAGTGTGTGCTTCCCAGAAATTTCAGCAACAAACTTGGCGTTGTCGGCAGGATCTCAGGTCAGATCAAACATGGCTATATATATGGTTATAAAAGATCACGCAATCATGTAATATAAATGCTCCATTACATTTCCCTCCTTTTGATTATAAAAATCATACTATAAGCAAAGAATATATATAGAAAAATTCAATTTCTCTACAACATCAAATGTGTCAATTCACGAGGATTCAAAACACATCATCATAATGAGAAACTGATCAACTTCATTTACAATCTGGTTTTTGTCATTTTATTCTTGCAAGAGGAACAGTTCTACAAATGCACAAGACAGTCTGCAGAAAATGTTCAGGGTGGGGCAGTCCCACGCTGATTCTTATACACTTCTAGGGAGTATTCGTTACTTATTATGATTTACTTATCTAACTGTTGTAGATACTGTAGCTACAATGGAATGTGCTCATCATTATCAAACCTCACTAACAAGCTGTGCTGGACCGTGTGAACCAAGGTCAAGTTTATACGTCAAACAACTACTGTTACAAACAACTTTCATAAATGAGAGAAATGTTTCTAAGTGCAAGGTACTGAGTAAAACCAAACAAGAGTATAAGGCACAACGTTTTGTACTTAAAAACCTTTTGAAATATTACTGAGATCAAACATGGCTATATATGGTTATAAAAGATCACGCAATCATGTAATATAAATTTTCCATTACAACCCAGACACAGTTCACCACTTGACATGCGAGATCCTGAGGAGTTGTTCCCCCTCCGTCCATTTTAAAGGACTTGCTCTCTTACTTCCTTCACTTCACCACCCTTTGGCTGCTGAGACGTCTCTGATTTGTTGAGTATGTCATGTGTCTTATAATGTTATATGAATTCATACTTGATTTGTGATGAAACACAGGTTGACCACCCTATATATGAGAGCAGAAGGAGTTGTTTTTCCTCTGTCCCCTTTTGAGGACCTGCTTTGTCTCCTCCATCATTGACTGGGCCACTTCTGGGGTCCTGATGGGTTTCATGTGGTGAGAGGAATGCAATATGTGTATGTTTAAAGGTTTATATGAAGACGCATACTATATGTGATAAAATGACAATTGTTAATTCATAAATGTCTCTTTATATTCTGTGCTACCATCATCTCCTGTCAAACAGGTTTTGCTGACCTGCAGAGACAGAGAGAGAGAGAGAGAGAGAGAGAGTCATCTTGACTTTGTGAGTTTATTGGGCAATTTGTTTTGTCTCAGATTGAAACAAAAAGTTTGATTATGCTTATTTCCTGGTCGAAGATTTTCATCTTTAAGTTCAATTGACAGCTGTGCAAGTAGGCCTTAGGGCTCTTTTGCGACTTAAGTCATCCTTCATGACAGATACATTTAACATAGACAGAGACCCAGCCGTACAGACAAAGACCCAAACACACAGACAGACGGAGAAACAGGCCGACACACAGACAGACAAAGAAACAGGCCGACACCAAGACAGACAGACAGTCGGACAGCCAGACAGATAGAGGGAGATGCTGACCGACAGAGTGGATCACAGTTAAAGCCTGTTGCTTATTTTTCATGCACTCTTGATCCTGTTGCTAAGGCTTTACCTCATTGTTTGAGAGCTGTAGCAGCAGCAGAACGAGCCGTTCTGGCCTCACGTGATTTTGTGGGCTTTTCAGAATTAACATTACTTGTTCCACATGCAGTCTCAGCTCTCTTATCAGAACAGAAGACATCTCATCTTTCAGCAGCAAGATGGCTCAGGTACCACACCACACTTCTTGACCTGCCACATGTCACAATCAAAAGATGTATTGTCTTAAATCCAGCTACTCTTTTGCCTCTCCCAACCGATGGAGAGCCACATAGCTGTGAAGCTGAAGTTCAACAGATTCACCACGACCTGACCTTTCAGACACACCCCTGAACAACTCTGACCTAGTTTTCTATGTGGATGGGTCTGCTTGAAGAGACCCAGACACAGGACAATGCCAGACTGGTTATGCTGTTGTTGATGATCATGGTGTTGTACAATCTTCTCCTCTGTCTTCTCATTACTCAGCACAGGCAGCAGAGCTGGTGGCCTTGACAGAAGCATGCAAAATGGCAGAAGGTAAAACAGTGACCATCTACGCCGACTCAAGGTATGCTTTTGGTGTCGTTCACGATTTTGGAGCCTTGTGGAAACACAGAAAATTTCTAAAATCTGATGGCAAACCAATTTTGGAGGGTGTGTGGTATGGACCAGATGACAAACCGTGTCTGCCAAAGAAATTGTATCCATGCTTTGCAAAACTCTCACATGGTTTGGATCATGTCTCCCTAGAAGTGTATAAGAATCAGCGTGGGACTGCCCCACCCTGAACATTTTCTGCAGACTGTCTTGTGCATTTGTAGAACTGTTCCTCTTGCAAGAATAAAATGACAAAACCTTTAAGGACCAATTGATTGACTCAAGATCTTTATTTGTGTTAGTGTGTGCTTCCCAGAAATTTCAGCAACAAACTTGGCGTTGTCGGCAGGATCTCAGGCTGATCGCTCGGGACCCGGAGAAGGTGACTGGCCATCTGAGACTGATCAAATTTGTTCTTTCGAGACGGGAGGACCCTCTCCGTGGACCTAGAAGCTGTCACCTCGAGGTCCAACAAATTCAGATTAACAGAAAACATCCTAAATTCAGGGTAAGCAGATTTTCAATTGTTTAATGAATCTAATGGATTGAGTCAATCTGTCCTTGAATATGGAGAACTCTGGTCGCAACTTAGGACACGTGTAGTAAGGTACTCTACACTGAAAAAATCTCCGGGAGATTAACTGATAGTATTTGTATTAAGTAGTAAGTATACTACAAATCTAATCTCTGGGAGGTTAAAATACAACTTATCAGAATAGGTCAGTCAGTTACCTCGGCAAAACTAGACATCTTGGGGAGACGTTCCTAAGATTAAAGATGTGCGCGGGCTCCTAAGGTAATGGGGTCGTCTAAATCCAAGGTTGTGAGAGAGTGTCCTGATTCTCCATGTTGTCAATGCATGAAAAAAGAAATATGCTGATCAATGGGTACCTTTTTTCTATGTGTGGGTGGAAAAGTGGGGTTTTCCAAAAGAAGGGAGTTTTAGTATAAAAAAAACTAGAGCTGGTAAAGGTGAAAATAGATGCTGCAAAAAATGAGGTAGAATGAAGAACAAAATTATGAAAAAGGATTTAGATGAGATGCATGGTCACGAAGAAAGCTGGAAACTGTGGATGAAGGAAGCAGAACAAAGGGAACGACAACAGGCAGGGAAAGAAATGCCTAGATGTTCAGGGAAAGAGTCAGGGAAAAAATGCTTTGCTACTGACACATGTAAACCTTCTCCCTCTGCTCCATCTGAGTATGTCGAGGCAAAAAGTGAAATGATGGCCCTCCGGCACAAGCATGATGATGAATCGTATGCCTTCCGACCACCACTCCCCCCCCCCTCCCCACACCCCCGTCATATGGATCGATATCTTCAACAACCAAGGAACAGGATGAGAGCTCTGCATCTGGAGGAACCAGATCTAAAGAGGTAACTACCCACAAAAGTGCAGACAGCGCTTCAGCCACCTCTGCCTCATCATCTATGTCTGAACAAATGCTCTCACCCAGCCACACACGCACAGGTGTCACGTACCAGCCTGATCCAGCTGACAGTACAACTATGGTAATGCCACAGCCAACAAACCCATTGCACCCATCCTTGCTGCACCCTAACCACAATATGCCTATGGTTGAGTATCCAGGTCCAACAGGTCCCATAAGAGTCCAAAGAGGATGGACGGACCCCGACATGATGGAAGCAGGAAAACAGCTTCCCTCCCTGGAATCTGGTGGGCGCCGGTTTGGTGAGGAATTGGTGTCTTTCTGCATCGCATGAGTTACGACGACTACTGAAGAAAACACTCGCCAGCGACCAATTCCAGAGAATTGCCACCGACCTGGATGGTGACTATCACCAGGAACAATCAGAGTGGAGAGCAGCTGGAACATATGAGAGGTGGGTTGTTGGAGTCAGCAAAGCTATTGAACTTGCATTCCCACAAAAAGTCTGCATGACAACCATCCAACAATGCACATAAAAAAAAGAAGAAAACACTGAAGATTATTATCACAGACTGAGTGGTGTGTTTGAACAATATTGTGGCATTCCCAAACCTGACAATATGGACAGAGAAAATTATGAAACAGCATAAGAAAGTCATCTGAAAAGTTGTTTCTTGAGTGGTCTCCGTCCCAGTGTTTACCACAGTGTCCAGAGTTCCTGTATTGGCTGGAAGGATCAACGTCTGAGAGAGATCCGTAGACGTGCCAAACATGCTGAGGAGCGGCAAACAGAGGAAAGGGACAAGGAACTCGAAAAAAACGTGAGTTAACCCAGTACAATGCTTCTCTAACCATGATGCAAAGTATTGTTGACCAACATGCAGGCCGCGGACCCAATCGGGGACGCAGAGGACGCGGGCGCGGTCGGGGAGGCAAGCAGGGGAGAGGTGGAGGAAGAGGACAAACTCAAGAAAACAATGCAACGTATGATCAGGATGAATGTTTGCACTGCAAAGAAAAAGGACACTGGGCAAGAGATTGTCCCAAAAATAAACAAGAAGAAAAAGGAATATCCAAATTTGCCTCTGACTGACACATTCATTGTTTCATCTGGGGAGGAAGGTAATGCACCACGCACAGCTTTTTGCAAGGAAGAAATGCTTGGCGCTGATACACTGCTTTCCATGCTGTTAGGGATCATTGATAGGTTAGAAAAAGAACAGGATTTCAAAACCACACCCACTTATAGCCTATTGTCATCTGAAGCCTATAAAAAAATGCCTACTATTGTTTGCATGGTAAAAAGTACCCCACTAACTTTTTTGGTTGATTCTGGCGCCACAAATTCTATAATTAGATCCTCTGAGCTCAATCCCGCTGACTTAAAACTCAGTGGCAGGTATACCTGGTCACTTAGCGCTACGGGAAATACAGTTAAAGAGAAATATTCTACTCCCATGATTTGTGAGTGGCAAACCGATGAGGGATTAATGACGAGTAAACATTCTTTTTTGATTTCTGATGTTTGTCCAATTAATTTGTTAGGCCGTGATTTGATGTGCACATTTAACATTGTCATCACCTCAACACCTGATGGATTGAGGGTTTAAAGATATGCAGATAACACATCAGCCTTTGTACATTTCAGTCCGACCACACCCTTGTATGTGTATCAGTGGAGGTTAGACCTCACCGTGTCTGTTTCCATTCTTCAATCTGCTGCTGATGTGATAAACCCCTCCTCTGACAAAATGGCATCTGAACATTTGCATTGCACTGCTCATGTCTCGGACGGACCAGACACTGACTATGCAAAAACATTTTTTAGCGACTTAAATGACAGCTTACTGACTACCGACTTGTACTGGACAGAAACTGAATGTGCAGCTGCTGTTTCTCTGACTGAGAAACAACTCAGATTTTATGACATACGGTTCACAACCACACATCTCCATTTCAAAACCTGCTAACAAACAGTGGAGAGATTTGTGCCCATTTGTTAATCGATGTGTGCATGCCTCAGATTGGACTCCCATGACAGAAAATGGTGCATGCTATTCTCACTCTTTGGGGGCATTTAAAAGACCACTGCAAACTAAGATACATTGTTTACGTTCTGTGTATCTTCTGGAAAAAGATAATCCACATCACCTCACTGCATGCAGTCCCAGTGACGTTTCTCCTCTTCTGAATCAGGTTCCCCCTGAATTATGGGCAAACAGCAAATGCGATGTGGGTCTGATAAAAAACTGTGAACATGTTCAGATCACTCCAAAGTCTGATTACAGACCTGTGGTGAAACAATATCCTTTGAAGAAGGAAGCCATTGAAGGCATCCGCCCTGTTTTCCACTCCCTACTCAAAGCAGGAGTTATTGTTCCCTGTGAGGACTCTCCAGTACAGACTCCTATCTTTCCTGTAAAAAAAATCAGACCTAAATGCCAACCAGATGAATGGCGTTTTGTTCAAGACCTGCGAGCTGTTAATGCTGCAGTCACTTCACCTGCTCCAAATGTTCCAAATCCTTACACAATCATCTCACAGGTTCCTGAGGGCTCTCAGTACTTCTCTGTGATTGATTTGTCTAATGCGTTCTTCTCTGTTCCAGTTCATAAAGATTCGCAGTTCTGGTTTGCATTCCTGTTTGATGGAAAACGTTACACTTTCACTAGAATGTGAAATGCTCGAGCTTCAACTCCTCTCCGTCTCTACAATGCAGCCTTGCCCAGAAGCTTATCTACATTGTCTCTTTCTGAAGGCTCTGCTCTCTTACAGTTTGTTGATGACCTACTTATTGCCTCATTGTTTGAGAGCTGTAAGCAGCAGCTCTCTCCCAACCGATGGAGAGCCACATAGCTGTGAAGCTGAAGTTCAACAGATATGTACACCACGACCTGACCTTTCAGACACACCCCTGAACAACTCTGACCTAGTTTTCTATGTGGATGGGTCTGCTTCAAGAGACCCAGGCACAGGACAATGTCAGACTGGTTGTCCTGTTGTTGATGATCATGGTGTTGTACAATCTTCTCCTCTGCCTTCTCATTACTCAGCACAGGCAGCAGAGCTGGTGGCCTTGACAGAAGCGTGCAAATTGGCAGAAGGTAAAACAGTGACCATCTACACCGACTCAAGGTATGCTTTTGGTGTCGTTCACGATTTTGGAGCCTTGTGGAAACACAGAAAATTTCTAAAATCTGATGGCAAACCAATTTTGGATCATGATAAGATATCTGCTTTGTTAGAGGCTATTTTGCTTCCAAAACAGATCTCTGTCTGTAAATGTGCAGCACATACATCATCTGAGGATGTGATTTCCAGAGGAAATGCTCGAGCAGATTCAGCTGCCAAGTAGCGGCTCGACGTCCCATTAATGTCAAACATGAAACCACCGCCCTATTGTCACATTCTGGTGCTTCTCTTTCTGATCTCAGCAGTTTTGTTACACCAGCAGAGAAGAAGCTGTGGATTCAGAATAACTGCTATCAGGAGGAGGGTGTGTGGTATGGACCAGATGATAAACCGTGTCTGCCAAAGAAATTGTATCCATGCTTTGCAAAACTCTCACATGGTTTGGATCATGTCTCAAAAACAGGTATGTGTGCAGTCATTCAGGCTGATTGGTACACAAAAGGTTTTTCCACCTTTGCAGCAGATTTTTGCAGAAGTTGCATGATCTGTGCCAAAAATAATGTGGGCAAAACAAAACCATTGTCACAAACTGCAGCACATCCACCTACAATTAGACCATTACAACATCTGATGATGGATTTCATTGAACTCAGCCCAGCTGAAGGGAAGAAATATTGTCTAACTATGGTTGATATGTTTTCTAAATGGGTTGAAGTGTTTCCGTCCAAACATGCCACTGCATCAGTTGTGGCAAAAGCATTACTCACAGAGATAATTCCTAGATGGGGAATTCCAGAGAAAATTTCATCAGACAACTGCGCCCATTTCGTGAACAAAGCAATGGCACAACTCTCTGAGTGTTTAGGTTTTGACCTCAAAACTCACTGTTCTTACTATCCACAAGCAGGTGGCACCATTGAAGGCCAAAATCAGACCATCAAGACAAAATTGAGCAAATGCTGTGAGGAAACAGGTTTGTCATGGCCTAAAGCACTGCCTATTGTTTTGATGTACATGAGAATGCGCAAGCGTGAGCGACTTAACCTGTCCCCTTTTGAGATTCTGTTTGCAGTCCCACCTCTAGTGGGAACAGATCCACCTGGACGACAGATGGACACCACTCTCTGCGAGGACCAACTGGTGACATATTGCATATTCTTAACCAAATCTTTTTGTGACATCAGACGACAGGTCGCCAGTGCACAGCCCTCAGCGGGCTCAGGTCCTCTACACGACATTAAGCCTGGAGATTTTGTGGTGGTAAAGAACTTCAGGAGAAAGTCTTGGAGACATCGTCGCTGGTTAGGACCGTTCCAAGTCCTCCTGGTCACTCACACTGCTGTGAAGGTTGCAGAACGTGCCACTTGGATTCACGCAACACCCTGCATGCAAAATGGCAGAAGGTAAAACAGTGACCATCTATGCCGACTCAAGGTATGCTTTTGGTGTCGTTCAGGATTTTGGAGCCTTGTGGAAACACAGAAAATTTCTAAAATCTGATGGCAAACCAATTTTGGAGGGTGTGTGGTATGGACCAGATGACAAACCGTGTCTGCCAAAGAAATTGTATCCATGCTTTGCAAAACTCTCACATGGTTTGGATCATGTCTCCCTAGAAGTGTATAAGAATCAGCGTGGGACTGCCCCACCCTGAACATTTTCTGCAGACTGTCTTGTGCATTTGTAGAACTGTTCCTCTTGCAAGAATAAAATGACAAAACCTTTAAGGACCAATTGATTGACTCAAGATCTTTATTTGTGTTAGTGTGTGCTTCCCAGAAATTTCAGCAACAAACTTGGCGTTGTCGGCAGGATCTCAGGTCAGATCAAACATGGCTATATATATGGTTATAAAGATCACGCAATCATGTAATATAAATGCTCCATTACATTTCCCTCCTTTTGATTATAAAAATCATACTATAAGCAAAGAATATATATAGAAAAATTCAATTTCTCTACAACATCAAATGTGTCAATTCACGAGGATTCAAAACACATCATCATAATGAGAAACTGATCAACTTCATTTACAATCTGGTTTTTGTCATTTTATTCTTGCAAGAGGAACAGTTCTACAAATGCACAAGACAGTCTGCAGAAAATGTTCAGGGTGGGGCAGTCCCACGCTGATTCTTATACACTTCTAGGGAGTATTCGTTACTTATTATGATTTACTTATCTAACTGTTGTAGATACTGTAGCTACAATGGAATGTGCTCATCATTATCAAACCTCACTAACAAGCTGTGCTGGACCGTGTGAACCAAGGTCAAGTTTATACGTCAAACAACTACTGTTACAAACAACTTTCATAAATGAGAGAAATGTTTCTAAGTGCAAGGTACTGAGTAAAACCAAACAAGAGTATAAGGCACAACGTTTTGTACTTAAAAACCTTTTGAAATATTACTGAGATCAAACATGGCTATATATGGTTATAAAAGATCACGCAATCATGTAATATAAATTTTCCATTACAACCCAGACACAGTTCACCACTTGACATGCGAGATCCTGAGGAGTTGTTCCCCCTCCGTCCATTTTAAAGGACTTGCTCTCTTACTTCCTTCACTTCACCACCCTTTGGCTGCTGAGACGTCTCTGATTTGTTGAGTATGTCATGTGTCTTATAATGTTATATGAATTCATACTTGATTTGTGATGAAACACAGGTTGACCACCCTATATATGAGAGCAGAAGGAGTTGTTTTTCCTCTGTCCCCTTTTGAGGACCTGCTTTGTCTCCTCCATCATTGACTGGGCCACTTCTGGGGTCCTGATGGGTTTCATGTGGTGAGAGGAATGCAATATGTGTATGTTTAAAGGTTTATATGAAGACGCATACTATATGTGATAAAATGACAATTGTTAATTCATAAATGTCTCTTTATATTCTGTGCTACCATCATCTCCTGTCAAACAGGTTTTGCTGACCTGCAGAGACAGAGAGAGAGAGAGAGAGAGAGAGAGAGTCATCTTGACTTTGTGAGTTTATTGGGCAATTTGTTTTGTCTCAGATTGAAACAAAAAGTTTGATTATGCTTATTTCCTGGTCGAAGATTTTCATCTTTAAGTTCAATTGACAGCTGTGCAAGTAGGCCTTAGGGCTCTTTTGCGACTTAAGTCATCCTTCATGACAGATACATTTAACATAGACAGAGACCCAGCCGTACAGACAAAGACCCAAACACACAGACAGACGGAGAAGAAACAGGCCGACACACAGACAGACAAAGAAACAGGCCGACACCAAGACAGACAGACAGTCGGACAGCCAGACAGATAGAGGGAGATGCTGACCGACAGAGTGGATCACAGTTAAAGCCTGTTGCTTATTTTTCATGCACTCTTGATCCTGTTGCTAAGGCTTTACCTCATTGTTTGAGAGCTGTAGCAGCAGCAGAACGAGCCGTTCTGGCCTCACGTGATTTTGTGGGCTTTTCAGAATTAACATTACTTGTTCCACATGCAGTCTCAGCTCTCTTATCAGAACAGAAGACATCTCATCTTTCAGCAGCAAGATGGCTCAGGTACCACACCACACTTCTTGACCTGCCACATGTCACAATCAAAAGATGTATTGTCTTAAATCCAGCTACTCTTTTGCCTCTCCCAACCGATGGAGAGCCACATAGCTGTGAAGCTGAAGTTCAACAGATTCACCACGACCTGACCTTTCAGACACACCCCTGAACAACTCTGACCTAGTTTTCTATGTGGATGGGTCTGCTTGAAGAGACCCAGACACAGGACAATGCCAGACTGGTTATGCTGTTGTTGATGATCATGGTGTTGTACAATCTTCTCCTCTGTCTTCTCATTACTCAGCACAGGCAGCAGAGCTGGTGGCCTTGACAGAAGCATGCAAAATGGCAGAAGGTAAAACAGTGACCATCTACGCCGACTCAAGGTATGCTTTTGGTGTCGTTCACGATTTTGGAGCCTTGTGGAAACACAGAAAATTTCTAAAATCTGATGGCAAACCAATTTTGGAGGGTGTGTGGTATGGACCAGATGACAAACCGTGTCTGCCAAAGAAATTGTATCCATGCTTTGCAAAACTCTCACATGGTTTGGATCATGTCTCCCTAGAAGTGTATAAGAATCAGCGTGGGACTGCCCCACCCTGAACATTTTCTGCAGACTGTCTTGTGCATTTGTAGAACTGTTCCTCTTGCAAGAATAAAATGACAAAACCTTTAAGGACCAATTGATTGACTCAAGATCTTTATTTGTGTTAGTGTGTGCTTCCCAGAAATTTCAGCAACAAACTTGGCGTTGTCGGCAGGATCTCAGGCTGATCGCTCGGGACCCGGAGAAGGTGACTGGCCATCTGAGACTGATCAAATTTGTTCTTTCGAGACGGGAGGACCCTCTCCGTGGACCTAGAAGCTGTCACCTCGAGGTCCAACAAATTCAGATTAACAGAAAACATCCTAAATTCAGGGTAAGCAGATTTTCAATTGTTTAATGAATCTAATGGATTGAGTCAATCTGTCCTTGAATATGGAGAACTCTGGTCGCAACTTAGGACACGTGTAGTAAGGTACTCTACACTGAAAAAATCTCCGGGAGATTAACTGATAGTATTTGTATTAAGTAGTAAGTATACTACAAATCTAATCTCTGGGAGGTTAAAATACAACTTATCAGAATAGGTCAGTCAGTTACCTCGGCAAAACTAGACATCTTGGGGAGACGTTCCTAAGATTAAAGATGTGCGCGGGCTCCTAAGGTAATGGGGTCGTCTAAATCCAAGGTTGTGAGAGAGTGTCCTGATTCTCCATGTTGTCAATGCATGAAAAAAGAAATATGCTGATCAATGGGTACCTTTTTTCTATGTGTGGGTGGAAAAGTGGGGTTTTCCAAAAGAAGGGAGTTTTAGTATAAAAAAAAACTAGAGCTGGTAAAGGTGAAAATAGATGCTGCAAAAAATGAGGTAGAATGAAGAACAAAATTATGAAAAAGGATTTAGATGAGATGCATGGTCACGAAGAAAGCTGGAAACTGTGGATGAAGGAAGCAGAACAAAGGGAACGACAACAGGCAGGGAAAGAAATGCCTAGATGTTCAGGGAAAGAGTCAGGGAAAAAATGCTTTGCTACTGACACATGTAAACCTTCTCCCTCTGCTCCATCTGAGTATGTCGAGGCAAAAAGTGAAATGATGGCCCTCCGGCACAAGCATGATGATGAATCGTATGCCTTCCGACCACCACTCCCCCCCCCCCTCCCCACACCCCCGTCATATGGATCGATATCTTCAACAACCAAGGAACAGGATGAGAGCTCTGCATCTGGAGGAACCAGATCTAAAGAGGTAACTACCCACAAAAGTGCAGACAGCGCTTCAGCCACCTCTGCCTCATCATCTATGTCTGAACAAATGCTCTCACCCAGCCACACACGCACAGGTGTCACGTACCAGCCTGATCCAGCTGACAGTACAACTATGGTAATGCCACAGCCAACAAACCCATTGCACCCATCCTTGCTGCACCCTAACCACAATATGCCTATGGTTGAGTATCCAGGTCCAACAGGTCCCATAAGAGTCCAAAGAGGATGGACGGACCCCGACATGATGGAAGCAGGAAAACAGCTTCCCTCCCTGGAATCTGGTGGGCGCCGGTTTGGTGAGG
This sequence comes from Nibea albiflora, assembly GCA_014281875.1. Classification (NCBI taxonomy): domain Eukaryota; kingdom Metazoa; phylum Chordata; class Actinopteri; family Sciaenidae; genus Nibea; species Nibea albiflora. Next base: position 46,393 of record JABGLX010000468.1, on the reverse strand, counting down.
AATTGGTGTCTTTCTGCATCGCATGAGTTACGACGACTACTGAAGAAAACACTCGCCAGCGACCAATTCCAGAGAATTGCCACCGACCTGGATGGTGACTATCACCAGGAACAATCAGAGTGGAGAGCAGCTGGAACATATGAGAGGTGGGTTGTTGGAGTCAGCAAAGCTATTGAACTTGCATTCCCACAAAAAGTCTGCATGACAACCATCCAACAATGCACATAAAAAAAAGAAGAAAACACTGAAGATTATTATCACAGACTGAGTGGTGTGTTTGAACAATATTGTGGCATTCCCAAACCTGACAATATGGACAGAGAAAATTATGAAACAGCATAAGAAAGTCATCTGAAAAGTTGTTTCTTGAGTGGTCTCCGTCCCAGTGTTTACCACAGTGTCCAGAGTTCCTGTATTGGCTGGAAGGATCAACGTCTGAGAGAGATCCGTAGACGTGCCAAACATGCTGAGGAGCGGCAAACAGAGGAAAGGGACAAGGAACTCGAAAAACGTGAGTTAACCCAGTACAATGCTTCTCTAACCATGATGCAAAGTATTGTTGACCAACATGCAGGCCGCGGACCCAATCGGGGACGCAGAGGACGCGGGCGCGGTCGGGGAGGCAAGCAGGGGAGAGGTGGAGGAAGAGGACAAACTCAAGAAAACAATGCAACGTATGATCAGGATGAATGTTTGCACTGCAAAGAAAAAGGACACTGGGCAAGAGATTGTCCCAAAAATAAACAAGAAGAAAAAGGAATATCCAAATTTGCCTCTGACTGACACATTCATTGTTTCATCTGGGGAGGAAGGTAATGCACCACGCACAGCTTTTTGCAAGGAAGAAATGCTTGGCGCTGATACACTGCTTTCCATGCTGTTAGGGATCATTGATAGGTTAGAAAAAGAACAGGATTTCAAAACCACACCCACTTATAGCCTATTGTCATCTGAAGCCTATAAAAAATGCCTACTATTGTTTGCATGGTAAAAAGTACCCCACTAACTTTTTTGGTTGATTCTGGCGCCACAAATTCTATAATTAGATCCTCTGAGCTCAATCCCGCTGACTTAAAACTCAGTGGCAGGTATACCTGGTCACTTAGCGCTACGGGAAATACAGTTAAAGAGAAATATTCTACTCCCATGATTTGTGAGTGGCAAACCGATGAGGGATTAATGACGAGTAAACATTCTTTTTTGATTTCTGATGTTTGTCCAATTAATTTGTTAGGCCGTGATTTGATGTGCACATTTAACATTGTCATCACCTCAACACCTGATGGATTGAGGGTTTAAAGATATGCAGATAACACATCAGCCTTTGTACATTTCAGTCCGACCACACCCTTGTATGTGTATCAGTGGAGGTTAGACCTCACCGTGTCTGTTTCCATTCTTCAATCTGCTGCTGATGTGATAAACCCCTCCTCTGACAAAATGGCATCTGAACATTTGCATTGCACTGCTCATGTCTCGGACGGACCAGACACTGACTATGCAAAAACATTTTTTAGCGACTTAAATGACAGCTTACTGACTACCGACTTGTACTGGACAGAAACTGAATGTGCAGCTGCTGTTTCTCTGACTGAGAAACAACTCAGATTTTATGACATACGGTTCACAACCACACATCTCCATTTCAAAACCTGCTAACAAACAGTGGAGAGATTTGTGCCCATTTGTTAATCGATGTGTGCATGCCTCAGATTGGACTCCCATGACAGAAAATGGTGCATGCTATTCTCACTCTTTGGGGGCATTTAAAAGACCACTGCAAACTAAGATACATTGTTTACGTTCTGTGTATCTTCTGGAAAAAGATAATCCACATCACCTCACTGCATGCAGTCCCAGTGACGTTTCTCCTCTTCTGAATCAGGTTCCCCCTGAATTATGGGCAAACAGCAAATGCGATGTGGGTCTGATAAAAAACTGTGAACATGTTCAGATCACTCCAAAGTCTGATTACAGACCTGTGGTGAAACAATATCCTTTGAAGAAGGAAGCCATTGAAGGCATCCGCCCTGTTTTCCACTCCCTACTCAAAGCAGGAGTTATTGTTCCCTGTGAGGACTCTCCAGTACAGACTCCTATCTTTCCTGTAAAAAAAATCAGACCTAAATGCCAACCAGATGAATGGCGTTTTGTTCAAGACCTGCGAGCTGTTAATGCTGCAGTCACTTCACCTGCTCCAAATGTTCCAAATCCTTACACAATCATCTCACAGGTTCCTGAGGGCTCTCAGTACTTCTCTGTGATTGATTTGTCTAATGCGTTCTTCTCTGTTCCAGTTCATAAAGATTCGCAGTTCTGGTTTGCATTCCTGTTTGATGGAAAACGTTACACTTTCACTAGAATGTGAAATGCTCGAGCTTCAACTCCTCTCCGTCTCTACAATGCAGCCTTGCCCAGAAGCTTATCTACATTGTCTCTTTCTGAAGGCTCTGCTCTCTTACAGTTTGTTGATGACCTACTTATTGCCTCATTGTTTGAGAGCTGTAAGCAGCAGCTCTCTCCCAACCGATGGAGAGCCACATAGCTGTGAAGCTGAAGTTCAACAGATATGTACACCACGACCTGACCTTTCAGACACACCCCTGAACAACTCTGACCTAGTTTTCTATGTGGATGGGTCTGCTTCAAGAGACCCAGGCACAGGACAATGTCAGACTGGTTGTCCTGTTGTTGATGATCATGGTGTTGTACAATCTTCTCCTCTGCCTTCTCATTACTCAGCACAGGCAGCAGAGCTGGTGGCCTTGACAGAAGCGTGCAAATTGGCAGAAGGTAAAACAGTGACCATCTACACCGACTCAAGGTATGCTTTTGGTGTCGTTCACGATTTTGGAGCCTTGTGGAAACACAGAAAATTTCTAAAATCTGATGGCAAACCAATTTTGGATCATGATAAGATATCTGCTTTGTTAGAGGCTATTTTGCTTCCAAAACAGATCTCTGTCTGTAAATGTGCAGCACATACATCATCTGAGGATGTGATTTCCAGAGGAAATGCTCGAGCAGATTCAGCTGCCAAGTAGCGGCTCGACGTCCCATTAATGTCAAACATGAAACCACCGCCCTATTGTCACATTCTGGTGCTTCTCTTTCTGATCTCAGCAGTTTTGTTACACCAGCAGAGAAGAAGCTGTGGATTCAGAATAACTGCTATCAGGAGGAGGGTGTGTGGTATGGACCAGATGATAAACCGTGTCTGCCAAAGAAATTGTATCCATGCTTTGCAAAACTCTCACATGGTTTGGATCATGTCTCAAAAACAGGTATGTGTGCAGTCATTCAGGCTGATTGGTACACAAAAGGTTTTTCCACCTTTGCAGCAGATTTTTGCAGAAGTTGCATGATCTGTGCCAAAAATAATGTGGGCAAAACAAAACCATTGTCACAAACTGCAGCACATCCACCTACAATTAGACCATTACAACATCTGATGATGGATTTCATTGAACTCAGCCCAGCTGAAGGGAAGAAATATTGTCTAACTATGGTTGATATGTTTTCTAAATGGGTTGAAGTGTTTCCGTCCAAACATGCCACTGCATCAGTTGTGGCAAAAGCATTACTCACAGAGATAATTCCTAGATGGGGAATTCCAGAGAAAATTTCATCAGACAACTGCGCCCATTTCGTGAACAAAGCAATGGCACAACTCTCTGAGTGTTTAGGTTTTGACCTCAAAACTCACTGTTCTTACTATCCACAAGCAGGTGGCACCATTGAAGGCCAAAATCAGACCATCAAGACAAAATTGAGCAAATGCTGTGAGGAAACAGGTTTGTCATGGCCTAAAGCACTGCCTATTGTTTTGATGTACATGAGAATGCGCAAGCGTGAGCGACTTAACCTGTCCCCTTTTGAGATTCTGTTTGCAGTCCCACCTCTAGTGGGAACAGATCCACCTGGACGACAGATGGACACCACTCTCTGCGAGGACCAACTGGTGACATATTGCATATTCTTAACCAAATCTTTTTGTGACATCAGACGACAGGTCGCCAGTGCACAGCCCTCAGCGGGCTCAGGTCCTCTACACGACATTAAGCCTGGAGATTTTGTGGTGGTAAAGAACTTCAGGAGAAAGTCTTGGAGACATCGTCGCTGGTTAGGACCGTTCCAAGTCCTCCTGGTCACTCACACTGCTGTGAAGGTTGCAGAACGTGCCACTTGGATTCACGCAACACCCTGCATGCAAAATGGCAGAAGGTAAAACAGTGACCATCTATGCCGACTCAAGGTATGCTTTTGGTGTCGTTCAGGATTTTGGAGCCTTGTGGAAACACAGAAAATTTCTAAAATCTGATGGCAAACCAATTTTGGAGGGTGTGTGGTATGGACCAGATGACAAACCGTGTCTGCCAAAGAAATTGTATCCATGCTTTGCAAAACTCTCACATGGTTTGGATCATGTCTCCCTAGACGTGTATAAGAATCAGCGTGGGACTGCCCCACCCTGAACATTTTCTGCAGACTGTCTTGTGCATTTGTAGAACTGTTCCTCTTGCAAGAATAAAATGACAAAACCTTTAAGGACCAATTGATTGACTCAAGATCTTTATTTGTGTTAGTGTGTGCTTCCCAGAAATTTCAGCAACAAACTTGGCGTTGTCGGCAGGATCTCAGGTCAGATCAAACATGGCTATATATATGGTTATAAAAGATCACGCAATCATGTAATATAAATGCTCCATTACATTTCCCTCCTTTTGATTATAAAAATCATACTATAAGCAAAGAATATATATAGAAAAATTCAATTTCTCTACAACATCAAATGTGTCAATTCACGAGGATTCAAAACACATCATCATAATGAGAAACTGATCAACTTCATTTACAATCTGGTTTTTGTCATTTTATTCTTGCAAGAGGAACAGTTCTACAAATGCACAAGACAGTCTGCAGAAAATGTTCAGGGTGGGGCAGTCCCACGCTGATTCTTATACACTTCTAGGGAGTATTCGTTACTTATTATGATTTACTTATCTAACTGTTGTAGATACTGTAGCTACAATGGAATGTGCTCATCATTATCAAACCTCACTAACAAGCTGTGCTGGACCGTGTGAACCAAGGTCAAGTTTATACGTCAAACAACTACTGTTACAAACAACTTTCATAAATGAGAGAAATGTTTCTAAGTGCAAGGTACTGAGTAAAACCAAACAAGAGTATAAGGCACAACGTTTTGTACTTAAAAACCTTTTGAAATATTACTGAGATCAAACATGGCTATATATGGTTATAAAAGATCACGCAATCATGTAATATAAATTTTCCATTACAACCCAGACACAGTTCACCACTTGACATGCGAGATCCTGAGGAGTTGTTCCCCCTCCGTCCATTTTAAAGGACTTGCTCTCTTACTTCCTTCACTTCACCACCCTTTGGCTGCTGAGACGTCTCTGATTTGTTGAGTATGTCATGTGTCTTATAATGTTATATGAATTCATACTTGATTTGTGATGAAACACAGGTTGACCACCCTATATATGAGAGCAGAAGGAGTTGTTTTTCCTCTGTCCCCTTTTGAGGACCTGCTTTGTCTCCTCCATCATTGACTGGGCCACTTCTGGGGTCCTGATGGGTTTCATGTGGTGAGAGGAATGCAATATGTGTATGTTTAAAGGTTTATATGAAGACGCATACTATATGTGATAAAATGACAATTGTTAATTCATAAATGTCTCTTTATATTCTGTGCTACCATCATCTCCTGTCAAACAGGTTTTGCTGACCTGCAGAGACAGAGAGAGAGAGAGAGAGAGAGAGAGAGTCATCTTGACTTTGTGAGTTTATTGGGCAATTTGTTTTGTCTCAGATTGAAACAAAAAGTTTGATTATGCTTATTTCCTGGTCGAAGATTTTCATCTTTAAGTTCAATTGACAGCTGTGCAAGTAGGCCTTAGGGCTCTTTGCGACTTAAGTCATCCTTCATGACAGATACATTTAACATAGACAGAGACCCAGCCGTACAGACAAAGACCCAAACACACAGACAGACGGAGAAAACAGGCCGACACACAGACAGACAAAGAAACAGGCCGACACCAAGACAGACAGACAGTCGGACAGCCAGACAGATAGAGGGAGATGCTGACCGACAGAGTGGATCACAGTTAAAGCCTGTTGCTTATTTTTCATGCACTCTTGATCCTGTTGCTAAGGCTTTACCTCATTGTTTGAGAGCTGTAGCAGCAGCAGAACGAGCCGTTCTGGCCTCACGTGATTTTGTGGGCTTTTCAGAATTAACATTACTTGTTCCACATGCAGTCTCAGCTCTCTTATCAGAACAGAAGACATCTCATCTTTCAGCAGCAAGATGGCTCAGGTACCACACCACACTTCTTGACCTGCCACATGTCACAATCAAAAGATGTATTGTCTTAAATCCAGCTACTCTTTTGCCTCTCCCAACCGATGGAGAGCCACATAGCTGTGAAGCTGAAGTTCAACAGATTCACCACGACCTGACCTTTCAGACACACCCCTGAACAACTCTGACCTAGTTTTCTATGTGGATGGGTCTGCTTGAAGAGACCCAGACACAGGACAATGCCAGACTGGTTATGCTGTTGTTGATGATCATGGTGTTGTACAATCTTCTCCTCTGTCTTCTCATTACTCAGCACAGGCAGCAGAGCTGGTGGCCTTGACAGAAGCATGCAAAATGGCAGAAGGTAAAACAGTGACCATCTACGCCGACTCAAGGTATGCTTTTGGTGTCGTTCACGATTTTGGAGCCTTGTGGAAACACAGAAAATTTCTAAAATCTGATGGCAAACCAATTTTGGAGGGTGTGTGGTATGGACCAGATGACAAACCGTGTCTGCCAAAGAAATTGTATCCATGCTTTGCAAAACTCTCACATGGTTTGGATCATGTCTCCCTAGAAGTGTATAAGAATCAGCGTGGGACTGCCCCACCCTGAACATTTTCTGCAGACTGTCTTGTGCATTTGTAGAACTGTTCCTCTTGCAAGAATAAAATGACAAAACCTTTAAGGACCAATTGATTGACTCAAGATCTTTATTTGTGTTAGTGTGTGCTTCCCAGAAATTTCAGCAACAAACTTGGCGTTGTCGGCAGGATCTCAGGCTGATCGCTCGGGACCCGGAGAAGGTGACTGGCCATCTGAGACTGATCAAATTTGTTCTTTCGAGACGGGAGGACCCTCTCCGTGGACCTAGAAGCTGTCACCCTCGAGGTCCAACAAATTCAGATTAACAGAAAACATCCTAAATTCAGGGTAAGCAGATTTTCAATTGTTTAATGAATCTAATGGATTGAGTCAATCTGTCCTTGAATATGGAGAACTCTGGTCGCAACTTAGGACACGTGTAGTAAGGTACTCTACACTGAAAAAATCTCCGGGAGATTAACTGATAGTATTTGTATTAAGTAGTAAGTATACTACAAATCTAATCTCTGGGAGGTTAAAATACAACTTATCAGAATAGGTCAGTCAGTTACCTCGGCAAAACTAGACATCTTGGGGAGACGTTCCTAAGATTAAAGATGTGCGCGGGCTCCTAAGGTAATGGGGTCGTCTAAATCCAAGGTTGTGAGAGAGTGTCCTGATTCTCCATGTTGTCAATGCATGAAAAAAGAAATATGCTGATCAATGGGTACCTTTTTTCTATGTGTGGGTGGAAAAGTGGGGTTTTCCAAAAGAAGGGAGTTTTAGTATAAAAAAAAACTAGAGCTGGTAAAGGTGAAAATAGATGCTGCAAAAAATGAGGTAGAATGAAGAACAAAATTATGAAAAAGGATTTAGATGAGATGCATGGTCACGAAGAAAGCTGGAAACTGTGGATGAAGGAAGCAGAACAAAGGGAACGACAACAGGCAGGGAAAGAAATGCCTAGATGTTCAGGGAAAGAGTCAGGGGAAAAAATGCTTTGCTACTGACACATGTAAACCTTCTCCCTCTGCTCCATCTGAGTATGTCGAGGCAAAAAAGTGAAATGATGGCCCTCCGGCACAAGCATGATGATGAATCGTATGCCTTCCGACCACCACTCCCCCCCCCCTCCCCACACCCCCCGTCATATGGATCGATATCTTCAACAACCAAGGAACAGGATGAGAGCTCTGCATCTGGAGGAACCAGATCTAAAGAGGTAACTACCCACAAAAGTGCAGACAGCGCTTCAGCCACCTCTGCCTCATCATCTATGTCTGAACAAATGCTCTCACCCAGCCACACACGCACAGGTGTCACGTACCAGCCTGATCCAGCTGACAGTACAACTATGGTAATGCCACAGCCAACAAACCCATTGCACCCATCCTTGCTGCACCCTAACCACAATATGCCTATGGTTGAGTATCCAGGTCCAACAGGTCCCATAAGAGTCCAAAGAGGATGGACGGACCCCGACATGATGGAAGCAGGAAAACAGCTTCCCTCCCTGGAATCTGGTGGGCGCCGGTTTGGTGAGGAATTGGTGTCTTTCTGCATCGCATGAGTTACGACGACTACTGAAGAAAACACTCGCCAGCGACCAATTCCAGAGAATTGCCACCGACCTGGATGGTGACTATCACCAGGAACAATCAGAGTGGAGAGCAGCTGGAACATATGAGAGGTGGGTTGTTGGAGTCAGCAAAGCTATTGAACTTGCATTCCCACAAAAAGTCTGCATGACAACCATCCAACAATGCACATAAAAAAGAAGAAGAAAACACTGAAGATTATTATCACAGACTGAGTGGTGTGTTTGAACAATATTGTGGCATTCCCAAACCTGACAATATGGACAGAGAAAATTATGAAACAGCATAAGAAAGTCATCTGAAAAGTTGTTTCTTGAGTGGGTCTCCGTCCCAGTGTTTACCACAGTGTCCAGAGTTCCTGTATTGGCTGGAAGGATCAACGTCTGAGAGAGATCCGTAGACGTGCCAAACATGCTGAGGAGCGGCAAACAGAGGAAAGGGACAAGGAACTCGAAAAACGTGAGTTAACCCAGTACAATGCTTCTCTAACCATGATGCAAAGTATTGTTGACCAACATGCAGGCCGCGGACCCAATCGGGGACGCAGAGGACGCGGGCGCGGTCGGGGAGGCAAGCAGGGGAGAGGTGGAGGAAGAGGACAAACTCAAGAAAACAATGCAACGTATGATCAGGATGAATGTTTGCACTGCAAAGAAAAAGGACACTGGGCAAGAGATTGTCCCAAAAATAACAAGAAGAAAAAGGAATATCCAAATTTGCCTCTGACTGACACATTCATTGTTTCATCTGGGGAGGAAGGTAATGCACCACGCACAGCTTTTTGGCAAGGAAGAAGAAATGCTTGGCGCTGATACACTGCTTTCCATGCTGTTAGGGATCATTGATAGGTTAGAAAAAGAACAGGATTTCAAAACCACACCCACTTATAGCCTATTGTCATCTGAAGCCTATAAAAAAATGCCTACTATTGTTTGCATGGTAAAAAGTACCCCACTAACTTTTTTGGTTGATTCTGGCGCCACAAATTCTATAATTAGATCCTCTGAGCTCAATCCCGCTGACTTAAAACTCAGTGGCAGGTATACCTGGTCACTTAGCGCTACGGGAAATACAGTTAAAGAGAAATATTCTACTCCCATGATTTGTGAGTGGCAAACCGATGAGGGATTAATGACGAGAGTAAACATTCTTTTTTGATTTCTGATGTTTGTCCAATTAATTTGTTAGGCCGTGATTGATGTGCACATTTAACATGTCATCACCTCAACACCTGATGGATTGAGGGTTTTAAAGATATGCAGATAACACATCAGCCTTTGTACATTTCAGTCCGACCACACCCTTGTATGTGTATCAGTGGAGGTTAGACCTCACCGTGTCTGTTTCCATTCTTCAATCTGCTGCTGATGTGATAAACCCCTCCTCTGACAAAATGGCATCTGAACACTTGCATTGCACTGCTCATGTCTCGGACGGACCAGACACTGACTATGCAAAAACATTTTTTTAGCGACTTAAATGACAGCTTACTGACTACCGACTTGTACTGGACAGAAACTGAATGTGCAGCTGCTGTTCTCTGACTGAGAAACAACTCAGATTTTTATGACATACGGTTCACAACCACACATCTTCCATTTCAAAACCTGCTAACAAACAGTGGAGAGATTTGTGCCCATTTGTTAATCGTGTGTGCATGCCTCAGATTGGACTCCCATGACAGAAAATGGTGCATGCTATTCTCACTCTTTGGGGGCATTTAAAAGACCACTGCAAACTAAGATACATTGTTTACGTTCTGTGTATCTTCTGGAAAAAGATAATCCACATCACCCTCACTGCATGCAGTCCCCAGTGACGTTTCTCCTCTTCTGAATCAGGTTCCCCCTGAATTATGGGCAAACAGCAAATGCGATGTGGGTCTGATAAAAACTGTGAACATGTTCAGATCACTCCAAAGTCTGATTACAGGACCTGTGGTGAAACAATATCCTTTGAAGAAGGAAGCCATTGAAGGCATCCGCCCTGTTTCCACTCCCTACTCAAAGCAGGAGTTATTGTTTCCCTGTGAGGACTCTCCAGTACAGACTCCTATCTTTCCTGTAAAAAAATCAGACCTAAATGCCAACCAGATGAATGGCGTTTTGTTCAAGACCCTGCGAGCTGTTAATGCTGCAGTCACTTCACCTGCTCCAAATGTTCCAAATCCTTACACAATCATCTCACAGGTTCCTGAGGGCTCTCAGTACTTCTCTGTGATTGATTTGTCTAATGCGTTCTTCTCTGTTCCAGTTCATAAAGATTCGCAGTTCTGGTTTGCATTCCTGTTTGATGGAAAACGTACACTTTCACTAGAATGTGAAATGCTCGAGCTTCAACTCCTCTCCGTCTCTACAATGCAGCCTTGCCCAGAAGCTTATCTACATGTCTCTTTCTGAAGGCTCTGCTCTCTTACAGTTTGTTGATGACCTACTTATTGCCTCATTGTTTGAGAGCTGTAAGCAGCAGCTCTCTCCCAACCGATGGAGAGCCACATAGCTGTGAAGCTGAAGTTCAACAGATATGTACACCACGACCTGACCTTTCAGACACACCCCTGAACAACTCTGACCTAGTTTTCTATGTGGATGGGTCTGCTTCAAGAGACCCAGGCACAGGACAATGTCAGGACTGGTTGTCCTGTTGTTGATGATCATGGTGTTGTACAATCTTCTCCTCTGCCTTCTCATTACTCAGCACAGGCAGCAGAGCTGGTGGCCTTGACAGAAGGCGTGCAAATTGGCAGAAGGTAAAAACAGTGACCATCTACACACCGACTCAAGGTATGCTTTTGGTGTCGTTCACGATTTTGGAGCCTTGTGGAAACACAGAAAATTTCTAAAATCTGATGGCAAACCAATTTTGGATCATGATAAGATATCTGCTTTGTTAGAGGCTATTTTGCTTCCAAAACAGATCTCTGTCTGTAAATGTGCAGCACATACATCATCTGAGGATGTGATTTCCAGAGGAAATGCTCGAGCAGATTCAGCTGCCAAGTAGCGGCTCGACGTCCCATTAATGTCAAACATGAAACCACCCGCCCTATTGTCACATTCTGGTGCTTCTCTTTCTGATCTCAGCAGTTTTGTTACACCAGCAGAGAAGAAGCTGTGGATTCAGAATAACTGCTATCAGGAGGAGGGTGTGTGGTATGGACCAGATGATAAACCGTGTCTGCCAAAGAAATTGTATCCATTGCTTTGCAAAACTCTCACATGGTTTGGATCATGTCTCAAAAACAGGTATGTGTGCAGTCATTCAGGCTGATTGGTACACAAAAGGTTTTTCCACCTTTGCAGCAGATTTTTGCAGAAGTTGCATGATCTGTGCCAAAAATAATGTGGGCCCAAAACAAAAACCAATTGTCACAACCTGCAGCACATCCACCTACAATTAGACCATTACAACATCTGATGATGGATTTCATTGAACTCAGCCCAGCTGAAGGGAAGAAATATTGTCTAACTATGGTTGATATGTTTTCCTAAATGGGTTTGAAGTGTTTTCTGTCCAAACATGCCACTGCATCAGTTGTGGCCAAAAGCATTAACTCACAGAGATAATTCCTAGATGGGGAATTCCAGAGAAATTTCATCAGACAAACTAGCGCCCATTTCGTGAACAAAGCATGGCACAACTCTCTGAGTGTTTAGGTTTTGACCTCAAAACTCACTGTTCTTACTATCCACAAGCAGGTGGCACCATTGAAGGCCAAAATCAGACCATCAAGACAAAATTGAGCAAATGCTGTGAGGGAAACAGGTTTGTCATGGCCCTAAAGCACTGCCTATTGTTTTGATGTACATGAGAAATGCGCAAGCGGTGAGCGACTTAACCTGTCCCCTTTTGAGATTCTGTTTGCAGTCCCACCTCTAGTGGGAACAGATCCACCTGGACGACAGATGGACACCACTCTCTGCGAGGACCAACTAGTGACATATTGCATATTCTTAACCAAATCTTTTTGTGACATCAGACGACAGGTCGCCAGTGCACAGCCCTCAGCGGGCTCAGGTCCTCTACACGACATTAAGCCTGGAGATTTTGTGGTGGTAAAGAACTTCAGGAGAAAGTCTTGGAGACATCGTCGCTGGTTAGGACCGTTCCAAGTCCTCCTGGTCACTCACACTGCTGTGAAGGTTGCAGAACGTGCCACTTGGATTCACGCAACACCCTGCATGCAAAATGGCAGAAGGTAAGTAAAACAGTGACCACTCTATGCCGACTCAAGGTATGCTTTTGGTGTCGTTTGGTGTCAAACATGGCTATATATATGGTTATAAAAGATCACGCAATCATGTAATATAAATGCTCCATTACATTTCCCTCCTTTTGATTATAAAAATCATACTATAAGCAAAGAATATATATAGAAAAATTCAATTTCTCTACAACATCAAATGTGTCAATTCACGAGGATTCAAAACACATCATCATAATGAGAAACTGATCAACTTCATTTACAATCTGGTTTTTGTCATTTTATTCTTGCAAGAGGAACAGTTCTACAAATGCACAAGACAGTCTGCAGAAAATGTTCAGGGTGGGGCAGTCCCACGGCTGATTCTTATACACTTCTAGGGAGTATTCGTTACTTATTATGATTTACTTATCTAACTGTTGTAGATACTGTAGCTACAATGGAATGTGCTCATCATTATCAAACCTCACTAACAAGCTGTGCTGGACCGTGTGAACCAAGGTCAAGTTTATACGTCAAACAACTACTGTTACAAACAACTTTCATAAATGAGAGAAATGTTTCTAAGTGCAAGGTACTGAGTAAAACCAAACAAGAGTATAAGGCACAACGTTTTGTACTTAAAAACCTTTTGAAATATTACTGAGATCACACATGGCTATATATGGTTATAAAAGATCACGCAATCATGTAATATAAATTTTCCATTACAACCCAGACACAGTTCACCCACTTGACATGCGAGATCCTGAGGAGTTGTTCCCCCTCCGCCATTTTAAAGGACTTGCTCTCTTACTTCCTTCACTTCACCACCCTTTGGCTGCTGAGACGTCTCTGATTTGTTGAGTATGTCATGTGTCTTATCATGTTATATGAATTCATACTTGATTTGTGATTGAAACACAGGTTGACCACCCTATATATGAGAGCAGAAGGAGTTGTTTTTCCTCTGTCCCCTTTTGAGGACCTGCTTTGTCTCCTCCATCATTGACTGGGCCACTTCTGGGGTCCTGATGGGTTTCATGTGGTGAGAGGAATGCAATATGTGTATGTTTAAAGGTTTATATGAAGACGCATACTATATGTGATAAAATGACAATTGTTAATTCATAAATGTCTCTTTATATTCTGTGCTACCATCATCTCCTGTCAAACAGGTTTTGCTGACCTGCAGAGACAGAGAGAGAGAGAGAGAGAGAGAGAGTCATCTTGACTTTGTGAGTTTATTGGGCAATTTGTTTTGTCTCAGATTGAAACAAAAAGTTTGATTATGCTTATTTCCTGGTCGAAGATTTTCATCTTTAAGTTCAATTGACAGCTGTGCAAGTAGGCCTTAGGGCTCTTTTGCGACTTAAGTCATCCTTCATGACAGATACATTTAACATAGACAGAGACCCAGCCGTACAGACAAAGACCCCAAACACACAGACAGACGGAGAAGAAAACAGGCCGACACACAGACAGACAAAGAAGAACAGGCCGACACCAAGACAGACAGACAGTCGGACAGCCAGACAGATAGAGGGAGATGCTGACCGACAGAGTGGATCACAGTTAAAGCCTGTTGCTTATTTTTCATGCACTCTTGATCCTGTTGCTAAGGCTTTACCTCATTGTTTGAGAGCTGTAGCAGCAGCAGAAACGAGCCGTTCTGGCCTCACGTGATTTTGTGGGCTTTTCAGAATTAACATTACTTGTTCCAATGCAGTCTCAGCTCTCTTATCAGAACAGAAGACATCTCATCTTTCAGCAGCAAGATGGCTCAGGTAACCCACACCACACTTCTTGACCTGCCACATGTCACAATCAAAGATGTATTGTCTTAAATCCAGCTACTCTTTTGCCTCTCCCAACCGATGGAGAGCCACATAGCTGTGAAGCTGAGTTCACAGATTCACCACGACCTGACCTTTCAGACACCCCCTGAACACTCTGACCTAGTTTTCTATGTGGATGGGTCTGCTTGAAGAGACCCAGACCACAGGACAATGCCAGACTGTTATGCTGTTGTTGATGATCATGGTGTTGTACAATCTTCTCCTCTGTCTTCATCATTACTCAGCACAGGCAGCAAGCTGGTGGCCTGACAGAGCATGCAAAATGGCAGAAGGTTAAAACAGTGACCATCTACGGCCGACTCAAGGTATGCTTTTGGTGTCGTTCACGATTTTGGAGCCTTGTGGAAACACAGAAAATTTCTAAAATCTGATGGCAAAACCAATTTTGGAGGGTGTGTGGTATGGACCAGATGACAAACCGTGTCTGCCAAAGAAATTGTATCCATGCTTTGCAAAACTCTCACATGGTTTGGATCATGTCTCCCTAGAAGTGTATAGAATCAGCGTGGGACTGCCCCACCCTGAACATTTTCTGCAGACTGTCTTGTGCATTTGTAGAACTGTTCCTCTTGCAAGAATAAAATGACAAAACCTTTAAGGACCAATTGATTGACTCAAGATCTTTATTTGTGTTAGTGTGTGCTTCCCAGAAATTTCAGCAACAAACTTGGCGTTGTCGGCAGGATCTCAGGCTGATCGCTCGGGACCCGGAGAAGGTGACTGGCCATCTGAGACTGATCAAATTTGTTCTTTCGAGACGGGAGGACCCTCTCCGTGGACCTAGAAGCTGTCAACCTCGAGGTCCAACAAATTCAGATTAACAGAAAACATCCTAAATTCAGGGTAAGCAGATTTTCAATTGTTTAATGAATCTAATGGATTGAGTCAATCTGTCCTTGAATATGGAGAACTCTGGTCGCAACTTAGGACACGTGTAGTAAGGTACTCTACACTGAAAAAATCTCCGGGAGATTAACTGATAGTATTTGTATTAAGTAGTAAGTATACTACAAATCTAATCTCTGGGAGGTTATAAATACAACTTATCAGAATAGGTCAGTCAGTTACCTCGGCAAAACTAGACATCTTGGGGAGACGTTCCTAAGATTAAAGATGTGCGCGGGCTCCTAAGGTAATGGGGTCGTCTAAATCCAAGGTTGTGAGAGAGTGTCCTGATTCTCCCATGTTGTCAATGCATGAAAAAAGAAATATGCTGATCAATGGGTACCTTTTTTTCTATGTGTGGGTGGAAAAGTGGGGTTTTCCAAAAGAAGGGAGTTTTAGTATAAAAAAAAACTAGAGCTGGTAAAGGTGAAAATAGATGCTGCAAAAAATGAGGTAGAATGAAGAACAAAATTATGAAAAAGGATTTAGATGAGATGCATGGTCACGAAGAAAGCTGGAAACTGTGGATGAAGGAAGCAGAACAAAGGGAACGACAACAGGCAGGGAAAGAAATGCCTAGATGTTCAGGGAAAGAGTCAGGGAAAAAATGCTTTGCTACTGACACATGTAACCTTCTCCCTCTGCTCCATCTGAGTATGTCGAGGCAAAAAGTGAAATGATGGCCCTCCGGCACAAGCATGATGATGAATCGTATGCCTTCCGACCACCACTCCCCCCCCCCTCCCCACACCCCCCGTCATATGGATCGATATCTTCAACAACCAAGGAACAGGATGAGAGCTCTGCAATCTGGAGGAACCAGATCTAAAGAGGTAACTACCCACAAAAGTGCAGACAGCGCTTCAGCCACCTCTGCCTCATCATCTATGTCTGAACAAATGCTCTCACCCAGCCACACACGCACAGGTGTCACGTACCAGCCTGATCCAGCTGACAGTACAACTATGGTAATGCCACAGCCAACAAACCCATTGCACCCATCCTTGCTGCACCCTAACCACAATATGCCTATGGTTGAGTATCCAGGTCCAACAGGTCCCATAAGAGTCCAAAGAGGATGGACGGACCCCGACATGATGGAAGCAGGAAAACAGCTTCCCTCCCTGGAATCTGGTGGGCGCCGGTTTGGTGAGGAATTGGTGTCTTTCTTGCATCGCATGAGTTACGACGACTACTGAAGAAAACACTCGCCAGCGACCAATTCCAGAGAATTGCCACCGACCTGGATGGTGACTATCACCAGGAACAATCAGAGTGGAGAGCAGCTGGAACATATGAGAGGTGGGTTGTTGGAGTCAGCAAAGCTATTGAACTTGCATTCCCACAAAAAGTCTGCATGACAACCATCCAACAATGCACATAAAAAAAAGAAGAAAACACTGAAGATTATTATCACAGACTGAGTGGTGTGTTTGAACAATATTGTGGCATTCCCAAACCTGACAATATGGACAGAGAAAATTATGAAACAGCATAAGAAAGTCATCTGAAAAGTTGTTTCTTGAGTGGTCTCCGTCCCAGTGTTTACCACAGTGTCCAGAGTTCCTGTATTGGCTGGAAGGATCAACGTCTGAGAGAGATCCGTAGACGTGCCAAACATGCTGAGGAGCGGCAAACAGAGGAAAGGGACAAGGAACTCGAAAACGTGAGTTAACCCAGTACAATGCTTCTCTAACCATGATGCAAAGTATTGTTGACCAACATGCAGGCCGCGGACCCAATCGGGGACGCAGAGGACGCGGGCGCGGTCGGGGAGGCAAGCAGGGGAGAGGTGGAGGAAGAGGACAAACTCAAGAAAACAATGCAACGTATGATCAGGATGAATGTTTGCACTGCAAAGAAAAAGGACACTGGGCAAGAGATTGTCCCAAAAATAAACAAGAAGAAAAAGGAATATCCAAATTTGCCTCTGACTGACACATTCATTGTTTCATCTGGGGAGGAAGGTAATGCACCACGCACAGCTTTTTGCAAGGAAGAAATGCTTGGCGCTGATACACTGCTTTCCATGCTGTTAGGGATCATTGATAGGTTAGAAAAAGAACAGGATTTCAAAACCACACCCACTTATAGCCTATTGTCATCTGAAGCCTATAAAAAATGCCTACTATTGTTTGCATGGTAAAAAGTACCCCACTAACTTTTTGGTTGATTCTGGCGCCACAAATTCTATAATTAGATCCTCTGAGCTCAATCCCGCTGACTTAAAACTCAGTGGCAGGTATACCTGGTCACTTAGCGCTACGGGAAATACAGTTAAAGAGAAATATTCTACTCCCATGATTTGTGAGTGGCAAACCGATGAGGGATTAATGACGAGTAAACATTCTTTTTTGATTTCTGATGTTTGTCCAATTAATTTGTTAGGCCGTGATTTGATGTGCACATTTAACATTGTCATCACCTCAACACCTGATGGATTGAGGGTTTAAAGATATGCAGATAACACATCAGCCTTTGTACATTTCAGTCCGACCACACCCTTGTATGTGTATCAGTGGAGGTTAGACCTCACCGTGTCTGTTTCCATTCTTCAATCTGCTGCTGATGTGATAAACCCCTCCTCTGACAAAATGGCATCTGAACATTTGCATTGCACTGCTCATGTCTCGGACGGACCAGACACTGACTATGCAAAAACATTTTTTAGCGACTTAAATGACAGCTTACTGACTACCGACTTGTACTGGACAGAAACTGAATGTGCAGCTGCTGTTTCTCTGACTGAGAAACAACTCAGATTTTATGACATACGGTTCACAACCACACATCTCCATTTCAAAACCTGCTAACAAACAGTGGAGAGATTTGTGCCCATTTGTTAATCGATGTGTGCATGCCTCAGATTGGACTCCCATGACAGAAAATGGTGCATGCTATTCTCACTCTTTGGGGGCATTTAAAAGACCACTGCAAACTAAGATACATTGTTTACGTTCTGTGTATCTTCTGGAAAAAGATAATCCACATCACCTCACTGCATGCAGTCCCAGTGACGTTTCTCCTCTTCTGAATCAGGTTCCCCCTGAATTATGGGCAAACAGCAAATGCGATGTGGGTCTGATAAAAAACTGTGAACATGTTCAGATCACTCCAAAGTCTGATTACAGACCTGTGGTGAAACAATATCCTTTGAAGAAGGAAGCCATTGAAGGCATCCGCCCTGTTTTCCACTCCCTACTCAAAGCAGGAGTTATTGTTCCCTGTGAGGACTCTCCAGTACAGACTCCTATCTTTCCTGTAAAAAAAATCAGACCTAAATGCCAACCAGATGAATGGCGTTTTGTTCAAGACCTGCGAGCTGTTAATGCTGCAGTCACTTCACCTGCTCCAAATGTTCCAAATCCTTACACAATCATCTCACAGGTTCCTGAGGGCTCTCAGTACTTCTCTGTGATTGATTTGTCTAATGCGTTCTTCTCTGTTCCAGTTCATAAAGATTCGCAGTTCTGGTTTGCATTCCTGTTTGATGGAAAACGTTACACTTTCACTAGAATGTGAAATGCTCGAGCTTCAACTCCTCTCCGTCTCTACAATGCAGCCTTGCCCAGAAGCTTATCTACATTGTCTCTTTCTGAAGGCTCTGCTCTCTTACAGTTTGTTGATGACCTACTTATTGCCTCATTGTTTGAGAGCTGTAAGCAGCAGCTCTCTCCCAACCGATGGAGAGCCACATAGCTGTGAAGCTGAAGTTCAACAGATATGTACACCACGACCTGACCTTTCAGACACACCCCTGAACAACTCTGACCTAGTTTTCTATGTGGATGGGTCTGCTTCAAGAGACCCAGGCACAGGACAATGTCAGACTGGTTGTCCTGTTGTTGATGATCATGGTGTTGTACAATCTTCTCCTCTGCCTTCTCATTACTCAGCACAGGCAGCAGAGCTGGTGGCCTTGACAGAAGCGTGCAAATTGGCAGAAGGTAAAACAGTGACCATCTACACCGACTCAAGGTATGCTTTTGGTGTCGTTCACGATTTTGGAGCCTTGTGGAAACACAGAAAATTTCTAAAATCTGATGGCAAACCAATTTTGGATCATGATAAGATATCTGCTTTGTTAGAGGCTATTTTGCTTCCAAAACAGATCTCTGTCTGTAAATGTGCAGCACATACATCATCTGAGGATGTGATTTCCAGAGGAAATGCTCGAGCAGATTCAGCTGCCAAGTAGCGGCTCGACGTCCCATTAATGTCAAACATGAAACCACCGCCCTATTGTCACATTCTGGTGCTTCTCTTTCTGATCTCAGCAGTTTTGTTACACCAGCAGAGAAGAAGCTGTGGATTCAGAATAACTGGAGGTTATCAGGAGGAGGGTGTGTGGTATGGACCAGATGATAAACCGTGTCTGCCAAAGAAATTGTATCCATGCTTTGCAAAACTCTCACATGGTTTGGATCATGTCTCAAAAACAGGTATGTGTGCAGTCATTCAGGCTGATTGGTACACAAAAGGTTTTTCCACCTTTGCAGCAGATTTTTGCAGAAGTTGCATGATCTGTGCCAAAAATAATGTGGGCAAAACAAAACCATTGTCACAAACTGCAGCACATCCACCTACAATTAGACCATTACAACATCTGATGATGGATTTCATTGAACTCAGCCCAGCTGAAGGGAAGAAATATTGTCTAACTATGGTTGATATGTTTTCTAAATGGGTTGAAGTGTTTCTGTCCAAACATGCCACTGCATCAGTTGTGGCAAAAGCATTACTCACAGAGATAATTCCTAGATGGGGAATTCCAGAGAAAATTTCATCAGACAACTGCGCCCATTTCGTGAACAAAGCAATGGCACAACTCTCTGAGTGTTTAGGTTTTGACCTCAAAACTCACTGTTCTTACTATCCACAAGCAGGTGGCACCATTGAAGGCCAAAATCAGACCATCAAGACAAAATTGAGCAAATGCTGTGAGGAAACAGGTTTGTCATGGCCTAAAGCACTGCCTATTGTTTTGATGTACATGAGAATGCGCAAGCGTGAGCGACTTAACCTGTCCCCTTTTGAGATTCTGTTTGCAGTCCCACCTCTAGTGGGAACAGATCCACCTGGACGACAGATGGACACCACTCTCTGCGAGGACCAACTAGTGACATATTGCATATTCTTAACCAAATCTTTTTGTGACATCAGACGACAGGTCGCCAGTGCACAGCCCTCAGCGGGCTCAGGTCCTCTACACGACATTAAGCCTGGAGATTTTGTGGTGGTAAAGAACTTCAGGAGAAAGTCTTGGAGACATCGTCGCTGGTTAGGACCGTTCCAAGTCCTCCTGGTCACTCACACTGCTGTGAAGGTTGCAGAACGTGCCACTTGGATTCACGCAACACCCTGCATGCAAAATGGCAGAAGGTAAAACAGTGACCATCTATGCCGACTCAAGGTATGCTTTTGGTGTCGTTTGGTGTCAAACATGGCTATATATATGGTTATAAAAGATCACGCAATCATGTAATATAAATGCTCCATTACATTTCCCTCCTTTTGATTATAAAAATCATACTATAAGCAAAGAATATATATAGAAAAATTCAATTTCTCTACAACATCAAATGTGTCAATTCACGAGGATTCAAAACACATCATCATAATGAGAAACTGATCAACTTCATTTACAATCTGGTTTTTGTCATTTTATTCTTGCAAGAGGAACAGTTCTACAAATGCACAAGACAGTCTGCAGAAAATGTTCAGGGTGGGGCAGTCCCACGCTGATTCTTATACACTTCTAGGGAGTATTCGTTACTTATTATGATTTACTTATCTAACTGTTGTAGATACTGTAGCTACAATGGAATGTGCTCATCATTATCAAACCTCACTAACAAGCTGTGCTGGACCGTGTGAACCAAGGTCAAGTTTATACGTCAAACAACTACTGTTACAAACAACTTTCATAAATGAGAGAAATGTTTCTAAGTGCAAGGTACTGAGTAAAACCAAACAAGAGTATAAGGCACAACGTTTTGTACTTAAAAACCTTTTGAAATATTACTGAGATCAAACATGGCTATATATGGTTATAAAAGATCACGCAATCATGTAATATAAATTTTCCATTACAACCCAGACACAGTTCACCACTTGACATGCGAGATCCTGAGGAGTTGTTCCCCCTCCGTCCATTTTAAAGGACTTGCTCTCTTACTTCCTTCACTTCACCACCCTTTGGCTGCTGAGACGTCTCTGATTTGTTGAGTATGTCATGTGTCTTATAATGTTATATGAATTCATACTTGATTTGTGATGAAACACAGGTTGACCACCCTATATATGAGAGCAGAAGGAGTTGTTTTTCCTCTGTCCCCTTTTGAGGACCTGCTTTGTCTCCTCCATCATTGACTGGGCCACTTCTGGGGTCCTGATGGGTTTCATGTGGTGAGAGGAATGCAATATGTGTATGTTTAAAGGTTTATATGAAGACGCATACTATATGTGATAAAATGACAATTGTTAATTCATAAATGTCTCTTTATATTCTGTGCTACCATCATCTCCTGTCAAACAGGTTTTGCTGACCTGCAGAGACAGAGAGAGAGAGAGAGAGAGAGAGAGTCATCTTGACTTTGTGAGTTTATTGGGCAATTTGTTTTGTCTCAGATTGAAACAAAAAGTTTGATTATGCTTATTTCCTGGTCGAAGATTTTCATCTTTAAGTTCAATTGACAGCTGTGCAAGTAGGCCTTAGGGCTCTTTTGCGACTTAAGTCATCCTTCATGACAGATACATTTAACATAGACAGAGACCCAGCCGTACAGACAAAGACCCAAACACACAGACAGACGGAGAAACAGGCCGACACACAGACAGACAAAGAAACAGGCCGACACCAAGACAGACAGACAGTCGGACAGCCAGACAGATAGAGGGAGATGCTGACCGACAGAGTGGATCACAGTTAAAGCCTGTTGCTTATTTTTCATGCACTCTTGATCCTGTTGCTAAGGCTTTACCTCATTGTTTGAGAGCTGTAGCAGCAGCAGAACGAGCCGTTCTGGCCTCACGTGATTTTGTGGGCTTTTCAGAATTAACATTACTTGTTCCACATGCAGTCTCAGCTCTCTTATCAGAACAGAAGACATCTCATCTTTCAGCAGCAAGATGGCTCAGGTACCACACCACACTTCTTGACCTGCCACATGTCACAATCAAAAGATGTATTGTCTTAAATCCAGCTACTCTTTTGCCTCTCCCAACCGATGGAGAGCCACATAGCTGTGAAGCTGAAGTTCAACAGATTCACCACGACCTGACCTTTCAGACACACCCCTGAACAACTCTGACCTAGTTTTCTATGTGGATGGGTCTGCTTGAAGAGACCCAGACACAGGACAATGCCAGACTGGTTATGCTGTTGTTGATGATCATGGTGTTGTACAATCTTCTCCTCTGTCTTCTCATTACTCAGCACAGGCAGCAGAGCTGGTGGCCTTGACAGAAGCATGCAAAATGGCAGAAGGTAAAACAGTGACCATCTACGCCGACTCAAGGTATGCTTTTGGTGTCGTTCACGATTTTGGAGCCTTGTGGAAACACAGAAAATTTCTAAAATCTGATGGCAAACCAATTTTGGAGGGTGTGTGGTATGGACCAGATGACAAACCGTGTCTGCCAAAGAAATTGTATCCATGCTTTGCAAAACTCTCACATGGTTTGGATCATGTCTCCCTAGAAGTGTATAAGAATCAGCGTGGGACTGCCCCACCCTGAACATTTTCTGCAGACTGTCTTGTGCATTTGTAGAACTGTTCCTCTTGCAAGAATAAAATGACAAAACCTTTAAGGACCAATTGATTGACTCAAGATCTTTATTTGTGTTAGTGTGTGCTTCCCAGAAATTTCAGCAACAAACTTGGCGTTGTCGGCAGGATCTCAGGCTGATCGCTCGGGACCCGGAGAAGGTGACTGGCCATCTGAGACTGATCAAATTTGTTCTTTCGAGACGGGAGGACCCTCTCCGTGGACCTAGAAGCTGTCACCCTCGAGGTCCAACAAATTCAGATTAACAGAAAACATCCTAAATTCAGGGTAAGCAGATTTTCAATTGTTTAATGAATCTAATGGATTGAGTCAATCTGTCCTTGAATATGGAGAACTCTGGTCGCAACTTAGGACACGTGTAGTAAGGTACTCTACACTGAAAAAATCTCCGGGAGATTAACTGATAGTATTTGTATTAAGTAGTAAGTATACTACAAATCTAATCTCTGGGAGGTTAAAATACAACTTATCAGAATAGGTCAGTCAGTTACCTCGGCAAAACTAGACATCTTGGGGAGACGTTCCTAAGATTAAAGATGTGCGCGGGCTCCTAAGGTAATGGGGTCGTCTAAATCCAAGGTTGTGAGAGAGTGTCCTGATTCTCCATGTTGTCAATGCATGAAAAAAGAAATATGCTGATCAATGGGTACCTTTTTTCTATGTGTGGGTGGAAAAGTGGGGTTTTCCAAAAGAAGGGAGTTTTAGTATAAAAAAAAACTAGAGCTGGTAAAGGTGAAAATAGATGCTGCAAAAAATGAGGTAGAATGAAGAACAAAATTATGAAAAAGGATTTAGATGAGATGCATGGTCACGAAGAAAGCTGGAAACTGTGGATGAAGGAAGCAGAACAAAGGGAACGACAACAGGCAGGGAAAGAAATGCCTAGATGTTCAGGGAAAGAGTCAGGGAAAAAATGCTTTGCTACTGACACATGTAAACCTTCTCCCTCTGCTCCATCTGAGTATGTCGAGGCAAAAAGTGAAATGATGGCCCTCCGGCACAAGCATGATGATGAATCGTATGCCTTCCGACCACCACTCCCCCCCCCCCTCCCCACACCCCCGTCATATGGATCGATATCTTCAACAACCAAGGAACAGGATGAGAGCTCTGCATCTGGAGGAACCAGATCTAAAGAGGTAACTACCCACAAAAGTGCAGACAGCGCTTCAGCCACCTCTGCCTCATCATCTATGTCTGAACAAATGCTCTCACCCAGCCACACACGCACAGGTGTCACGTACCAGCCTGATCCAGCTGACAGTACAACTATGGTAATGCCACAGCCAACAAACCCATTGCACCCATCCTTGCTGCACCCTAACCACAATATGCCTATGGTTGAGTATCCAGGTCCAACAGGTCCCATAAGAGTCCAAAGAGGATGGACGGACCCCGACATGATGGAAGCAGGAAAACAGCTTCCCTCCCTGGAATCTGGTGGGCGCCGGTTTGGTGAGGAATTGGTGTCTTTCTGCATCGCATGAGTTACGACGACTACTGAAGAAAACACTCGCCAGCGACCAATTCCAGAGAATTGCCACCGACCTGGATGGTGACTATCACCAGGAACAATCAGAGTGGAGAGCAGCTGGAACATATGAGAGGTGGGTTGTTGGAGTCAGCAAAGCTATTGAACTTGCATTCCCACAAAAAGTCTGCATGACAACCATCCAACAATGCACATAAAAAAAAGAAGAAAACACTGAAGATTATTATCACAGACTGAGTGGTGTGTTTGAACAATATTGTGGCATTCCCAAACCTGACAATATGGACAGAGAAAATTATGAAACAGCATAAGAAAGTCATCTGAAAAGTTGTTTCTTGAGTGGTCTCCGTCCCAGTGTTTACCACAGTGTCCAGAGTTCCTGTATTGGCTGGAAGGATCAACGTCTGAGAGAGATCCGTAGACGTGCCAAACATGCTGAGGAGCGGCAAACAGAGGAAAGGGACAAGGAACTCGAAAAACGTGAGTTAACCCAGTACAATGCTTCTCTAACCATGATGCAAAGTATTGTTGACCAACATGCAGGCCGCGGACCCAATCGGGGACGCAGAGGACGCGGGCGCGGTCGGGGAGGCAAGCAGGGGAGAGGTGGAGGAAGAGGACAAACTCAAGAAAACAATGCAACGTATGATCAGGATGAATGTTTGCACTGCAAAGAAAAAGGACACTGGGCAAGAGATTGTCCCAAAAATAAACAAGAAGAAAAAGGAATATCCAAATTTGCCTCTGACTGACACATTCATTGTTTCATCTGGGGAGGAAGGTAATGCACCACGCACAGCTTTTTGCAAGGAAGAAATGCTTGGCGCTGATACACTGCTTTCCATGCTGTTAGGGATCATTGATAGGTTAGAAAAGAACAGGATTTCAAAACCACACCCACTTATAGCCTATTGTCATCTGAAGCCTATAAAAAAATGCCTACTATTGTTTGCATGGTAAAAAGTACCCCACTAACTTTTTTGGTTGATTCTGGCGCCACAAATTCTATAATTAGATCCTCTGAGCTCAATCCCGCTGACTTAAAACTCAGTGGCAGGTATACCTGGTCACTTAGCGCTACGGGAAATACAGTTAAAGAGAAATATTCTACTCCCATGATTTGTGAGTGGCAAACCGATGAGGGATTAATGACGAGTAAACATTCTTTTTGATTTCTGATGTTTGTCCAATTAATTTGTTAGGCCGTGATTTGATGTGCACATTTAACATTGTCATCACCTCAACACCTGATGGATTGAGGGTTTAAAGATATGCAGATAACACATCAGCCTTTGTACATTTCAGTCCGACCACACCCTTGTATGTGTATCAGTGGAGGTTAGACCTCACCGTGTCTGTTTCCATTCTTCAATCTGCTGCTGATGTGATAAACCCCTCCTCTGACAAAATGGCATCTGAACACTTTGCATTGCACTGCTCATGTCTCGGACGGACCAGACACTGACTATGCAAAAACATTTTTTAGCGACTTAAATGACAGCTTACTGACTACCGACTTGTACTGGACAGAAACTGAATGTGCAGCTGCTGTTTCTCTGACTGAGAAACAACTCAGATTTTATGACATACGGTTCACAACCACACATCTCCATTTCAAAACCTGCTAACAAACAGTGGAGAGATTTGTGCCCATTTGTTAATCGATGTGTGCATGCCTCAGATTGGACTCCCATGACAGAAAATGGTGCATGCTATTCTCACTCTTTGGGGGCATTTAAAAGACCACTGCAAACTAAGATACATTGTTTACGTTCTGTGTATCTTCTGGAAAAAGATAATCCACATCACCTCACTGCATGCAGTCCCAGTGACGTTTCTCCTCTTCTGAATCAGGTTCCCCCTGAATTATGGGCAAACAGCAAATGCGATGTGGGTCTGATAAAAAACTGTGAACATGTTCAGATCACTCCAAAGTCTGATTACAGACCTGTGGTGAAACAATATCCTTTGAAGAAGGAAGCCATTGAAGGCATCCGCCCTGTTTTCCACTCCCTACTCAAAGCAGGAGTTATTGTTCCCTGTGAGGACTCTCCAGTACAGACTCCTATCTTTCCTGTAAAAAAAATCAGACCTAAATGCCAACCAGATGAATGGCGTTTTGTTCAAGACCTGCGAGCTGTTAATGCTGCAGTCACTTCACCTGCTCCAAATGTTCCAAATCCTTACACAATCATCTCACAGGTTCCTGAGGGCTCTCAGTACTTCTCTGTGATTGATTTGTCTAATGCGTTCTTCTCTGTTCCAGTTCATAAAGATTCGCAGTTCTGGTTTGCATTCCTGTTTGATGGAAAACGTTACACTTTCACTAGAATGTGAAATGCTCGAGCTTCAACTCCTCTCCGTCTCTACAATGCAGCCTTGCCCAGAAGCTTATCTACATTGTCTCTTTCTGAAGGCTCTGCTCTCTTACAGTTTGTTGATGACCTACTTATTGCCTCATTGTTTGAGAGCTGTAAGCAGCAGCTCTCTCCCAACCGATGGAGAGCCACATAGCTGTGAAGCTGAAGTTCAACAGATATGTACACCACGACCTGACCTTTCAG
This sequence comes from Nibea albiflora, assembly GCA_014281875.1. Taxonomy (NCBI): domain Eukaryota; kingdom Metazoa; phylum Chordata; class Actinopteri; family Sciaenidae; genus Nibea; species Nibea albiflora. The sequence goes on along the minus strand of JABGLX010000468.1, from coordinate 19,099 downwards.
ACACACCCCTGAACAACTCTGACCTAGTTTTCTATGTGGATGGGTCTGCTTCAAGAGACCCAGGCACAGGACAATGTCAGACTGGTTGTCCTGTTGTTGATGATCATGGTGTTGTACAATCTTCTCCTCTGCCTTCTCATTACTCAGCACAGGCAGCAGAGCTGGTGGCCTTGACAGAAGCGTGCAAATTGGCAGAAGGTAAAACAGTGACCATCTACACCGACTCAAGGTATGCTTTTGGTGTCGTTCACGATTTTGGAGCCTTGTGGAAACACAGAAAATTTCTAAAATCTGATGGCAAACCAATTTTGGATCATGATAAGATATCTGCTTTGTTAGAGGCTATTTTGCTTCCAAAACAGATCTCTGTCTGTAAATGTGCAGCACATACATCATCTGAGGATGTGATTTCCAGAGGAAATGCTCGAGCAGATTCAGCTGCCAAGTAGCGGCTCGACGTCCCATTAATGTCAAACATGAAACCACCCGCCCTATTGTCACATTCTGGTGCTTCTCTTTCTGATCTCAGCAGTTTTGTTACACCAGCAGAGAAGAAGCTGTGGATTCAGAATAACTGCTATCAGGAGGAGGGTGTGTGGTATGGACCAGATGATAAACCGTGTCTGCCAAGAAATTGTATCCATGCTTTGCAAAACTCTCACATGGTTTGGATCATGTCTCAAAAACAGGTATGTGTGCAGTCATTCAGGCTGATTGGTACACAAAAGGTTTTTCCACCTTTGCAGCAGATTTTGCAGAAGTTGCATGATCTGTGCCAAAATAATGTGGGCAAAACAAAACCATTGTCACAAACTGCAGCACATCCACCTACAATTAGACCATTACAACATCTGATGATGGATTTCATTGAACTCAGCCCAGCTGAAGGGAAGAAATATTGTCTAACTATGGTTGATATGTTTTCTAAATGGGTTTGAAGTGTTTCCGTCCAAACATGCCACTGCATCAGTTGTGGCAAAAGCATTACTCACAGAGATAATTCCTAGATGGGGAATTCCAGAGAAAATTTCATCAGACAACTGCGCCCATTTCGTGAACAAAGCAATGGCACAACTCTCTGAGTGTTTAGGTTTTGACCTCAAAACTCACTGTTCTTACTATCCACAAGCAGGTGGCACCATTGAAGGCCAAAATCAGACCATCAAGACAAACTTGAGCAAATGCTGTGAGGAAACAGGTTTGTCATGGCCTAAAGCACTGCCTATTGTTTTGATGTACATGAGAATGCGCAAGCGTGAGCGACTTAACCTGTCCCCTTTTGAGATTCTGTTTGCAGTCCCACCTCTAGTGGGAACAGATCCACCTGGACGACAGATGGACACCACTCTCTGCGAGGACCAACTGGTGACATATTGCATATTCTTAACCAAATCTTTTTGTGACATCAGACGACAGGTCGCCAGTGCACAGCCCTCAGCGGGCTCAGGTCCTCTACACGACATTAAGCCTGGAGATTTTGTGGTGGTAAAGAACTTCAGGAGAAAGTCTTGGAGACATCGTCGCTGGTTAGGACCGTTCCAAGTCCTCCTGGTCACTCACACTGCTGTGAAGGTTGCAGAACGTGCCACTTGGATTCACGCAACACCCTGCATGCAAAATGGCAGAAGGTAAAACAGTGACCATCTATGCCGACTCAAGGTATGCTTTGGTGTCGTTCAGGATTTTGGAGCCTTGTGGAAACACAGAAAATTTCTAAAATCTGATGGCAAACCAATTTTGGAGGGTGTGTGGTATGGACCAGATGACAAAACCGTGTCTGCCAAAGAAATTGTATCCATGCTTTGCAAAAACTCTCACATGGTTTGGATCATGTCTCCCTAGAAGTGTATAAGAATCAGCGTGGGACTGCCCCACCCTGAACATTTTTCTGCAGACTGTCTTGTGCATTTGTAGAACTGTTCCTCTTGCAAGAATAAAATGACAAAACCTTTAAGGACCAATTGATTGACTCAAGATCTTTATTTGTGTTAGTGTGTGCTTCCCAGAAATTTCAGCAACAAACTTGGCGTTGTCGGCAGGATCTCAGGTCAGATCAAACATGGCTATATATATGGTTATAAAAGATCACGCAATCATGTAATATAAATGCTCCATTACATTTCCCTCCTTTTGATTATAAAAATCATACTATAAGCAAAGAATATATATAGAAAAATTCAATTTCTCTACAACATCAAATGTGTCAATTCACGAGGATTCAAAACACATCATCATAATGAGAAACTGATCAACTTCATTTACAATCTGGTTTTGTCATTTTATTCTTGCAAGAGGAACAGTTCTACAAATGCACAAGACAGTCTGCAGAAAATGTTCAGGGTGGGGCAGTCCCACGCTGATTCTTATACACTTCTAGGGAGTATTCGTTACTTATTATGATTTACTTATCTAACTGTTGTAGATACTGTAGCTACAATGGAATGTGCTCATCATTATCAACCTCACTAACAAGCTGTGCTGGACCGTGTGAACCAAGGTCAAGTTTATACGTCAAACAACTACTGTTACAAACAACTTTCATAAATGAGAGAAATGTTTCTAAGTGCAAGGTACTGAGTAAACCAAACAAGAGTATAAGGCACAACGTTTTGTACTTAAAAACCTTTTGAAATATTACTGAGATCAAACATGGCTATATATGGTTATAAAAGATCACGCAATCATGTAATATAAATTTTCCATTACAACCCAGACACAGTTCACCACTTGACATGCGAGATCCTGAGGAGTTGTTCCCCCTCCGTCCATTTTAAAGGACTTGCTCTCTTACTTCCTTCACTTCACCACCCTTTGGCTGCTGAGACGTCTCTGATTTGTTGAGTATGTCATGTGTCTTATAATGTTATATGAATTCATACTTGATTTGTGATGAAACACAGGTTGACCACCCTATATATGAGAGCAGAAGGAGTTGTTTTTCCTCTGTCCCCTTTTGAGGACCTGCTTTGTCTCCTCCATCATTGACTGGGCCACTTCTGGGGTCCTGATGGGTTTCATGTGGTGAGAGGAATGCAATATGTGTATGTTTAAAGGTTTATATGAAGACGCATACTATATGTGATAAAATGACAATTGTTAATTCATAAATGTCTCTTTATATTCTGTGCTACCATCATCTCCTGTCAAACAGGTTTTGCTGACCTGCAGAGACAGAGAGAGAGAGAGAGAGAGAGAGAGTCATCTTGACTTTGTGAGTTTATTGGGCAATTTGTTTTGTCTCAGATTGAAACAAAAAGTTTGATTATGCTTATTTCCTGGTCGAAGATTTTCATCTTTAAGTTCAATTGACAGCTGTGCAAGTAGGCCTTAGGGCTCTTTTGCGACTTAAGTCATCCTTCATGACAGATACATTTAACATAGACAGAGACCCAGCCGTACAGACAAAGACCCAAACACACAGACAGACGGAGAAACAGGCCGACACACAGACAGACAAAGAAACAGGCCGACACCAAGACAGACAGACAGTCGGACAGCCAGACAGATAGAGGGAGATGCTGACCGACAGAGTGGATCACAGTTAAAGCCTGTTGCTTATTTTTCATGCACTCTTGATCCTGTTGCTAAGGCTTTACCTCATTGTTTGAGAGCTGTAGCAGCAGCAGAACGAGCCGTTCTGGCCTCACGTGATTTTGTGGGCTTTTCAGAATTAACATTACTTGTTCCACATGCAGTCTCAGCTCTCTTATCAGAACAGAAGACCATCTCATCTTTCAGCAGCAAGATGGCTCAGGTACCACACCACACTTCTTGACCTGCCACATGTCACAATCAAAAGATGTATTGTCTTAAATCCAGCTACTCTTTGCCTCTCCCAACCGATGGAGAGCCACATAGCTGTGAAGCTGAAGTTCAACAGATTCACCACGACCTGACCTTTCCAGACACACCCTGAACAACTCTGACCTAGTTTTCTATGTGGATGGGTCTGCTTGAAGAGACCCAGACACAGGACAATGCCAGACTGGTTATGCTGTTGTTGATGATCATGGTGTTGTACAATCTTCTCCTCTGTCTTCTCATTACTCAGCACAGGCAGCAGAGCTGGTGGCCTTGACAGAAGCATGCAAAATGGCAGAAGGTAAAACAGTGACCATCTACGCCGACTCAAGGTATGCTTTTGGTGTCGTTCACGATTTTGGAGCCTTGTGGAAACACAGAAAATTTCTAAAATCTGATGGCAAACCAATTTGGAGGGTGTGTGGTATGGACCAGATGACAAACCGTGTCTGCCAAAGAAATTGTATCCATGCTTTGCAAAACTCTCACATGGTTTGGATCATGTCTCCCTAGAAGTGTATAAGAATCAGCGTGGGACTGCCCCACCCTGAACATTTTCTGCAGACTGTCTTGTGCATTTGTAGAACTGTTCCTCTTGCAAGAATAAAATGACAAAACCTTTAAGGACCAATTGATTGACTCAAGATCTTTATTTGTGTTAGTGTGTGCTTCCCAGAAATTTCAGCAACAAACTTGGCGTTGTCGGCAGGATCTCAGGCTGATCGCTCGGGACCCGGAGAAGGTGACTGGCCATCTGAGACTGATCAAATTTGTTCTTTCGAGACGGGAGGACCCTCTCCGTGGACCTAGAAGCTGTCACCACCTCGAGGTCCAACAAATTCAGATTAACAGAAAACATCCTAAATTCAGGGTAAGCAGATTTTCAATTGTTTAATGAATCTAATGGATTGAGTCAATCTGTCCTTGAATATGGAGAACTCTGGTCGCAACTTAGGACACGTGTAGTAAGGTACTCTACACTGAAAAAATCTCCGGGAGATTAACTGATAGTATTTGTATTAAGTAGTAAGTATACTACAAATCTAATCTCTGGGAGGTTAAAATACAACTTATCAGAATAGGTCAGTCAGTTACCTCGGCAATAACTAGACATCTTGGGGAGACGTTCCTAAGATTAAAGATGTGCGCGGGCTCCTAAGGTAATGGGGTCGTCTAAATCCAAGGTTGTGAGAGAGTGTCCTGATTCTCCATGTTGTCAATGCATGAAAAAAGAAATATGCTGATCAATGGGTACCTTTTTTCTATGTGTGGGTGGAAAAGTGGGGTTTTCCAAAAGAAGGGAGTTTTAGTATAAAAAAAAACTAGAGCTGGTAAAGGTGAAAATAGTATGCTGCAAAAAATGAGGTAGAATGAAGAACAAAATTATGAAAAAGGATTTAGATGAGATGCATGGTCACGAAGAAAGCTGGAAACTGTGGATGAAGGAAGCAGAACAAAGGGAACGACAACAGGCAGGGAAAGAAATGCCTAGATGTTCAGGGAAAGAGTCAGGGAAAAAATGCTTTGCTTACTGACACATGTAAACCTTCTCCCTCCTGCTCCATCTGAGTATGTCGAGGCAAAAAGTGAAATGATGGCCCTCCGGCACAAGCATGATGATGAATCGTATGCCTTCCGACCACCACCTCCCCCCCCCCCCCTCCCCACACCCCCGTCATATGGATCGATATCTTCAACAACCAAGGAACAGGATGAGAGCTCTGCATCTGGAGGAACCAGATCTAAAGATGGTAACTACCCACAAAAGTGCAGACAGCGCTTCAGCCACCTCTGCCTCATCATCTATGTCTGAACAAATGCTCTCACCCAGCCACACACGCACAGGGTCACGTACCAGCCTGATTCCAGCTGACAGTACAACTATGGTAATGCCACAGCCAACAAACCCATTGCACCCATCCTTGCTGCACCCTAACCACAATATGCCTATGGTTGAGTATCCAGGTCCAACAGGTCCCATAAGAGTCCAAAGAGGATGGACGGACCCCGACATGATGGAAGCAGGAAAACAGCCTTCCCTCCCTGGAATCTGGTGGGCGCCGGTTTGGTGAGGAATTGGTGTCTTTCTAGCATCGCATGAGTTACGACGACTACTGAAGAAAACACTCGCCAGCGACCAATTCCAGAGCATTGCCACCGACCTGGATGGTGACTATCACCAGGAACAATCAGAGTGGAGAGCAGCTGGAACATATGAGAGGTGGGTTGTTGGAGTCAGCAAAGCTATTGACACGTGCATTCCCACAAAAAGTCTGCATGACAACCATCCAACAATGCACATAAAAAAAAGAAGAAAACACTGAAGATTATTATCACAGACTGAGTGGTGTGTTTGAACAATATTGTGGCATTCCCAAACCTGACAATATGGACAGAGAAAATTATGAAACAGCATAAGAAGTCATCTGAAAAGTTGTTTCTTGAGTGGTCTCCGTCCCAGTGTTTACCACAGTGTCCAGAGTTCCTGTATTGGCTGGAAGGATCAACGTCTGAGAGAGATCCGTAGACGTGCCAAACATGCTGAGGAGCGGCAAACAGAGGAAAGGGACAAGGAACTCGAAAAACGTGAGTTAACCCAGTACAATGCTTCTCTAACCATGATGCAAAGTATTGTTGACCAACATGCAGGCCGCGGACCCCAATCGGGGACGCAGAGGACGCGGGCGCGGTCGGGGAGGCAAGCAGGGGAGAGGTGGAGGAAGAGGACAAACTCAAGAAAACAATGCAACGTATGATCAGGATGAATGTTTGCACTGCAAAGAAAAAGGACACTGGGCAAGAGATTGTCCCAAAAATAAACAAGAAGAAAAAGGAATATCCAAATTTGCCTCTGACTGACACATTCATTGTTTCATCTGGGGAGGAAGGTAATGCACCACGCACAGCTTTTTGCAAGGAAGAAATGCTTGGCGCTGATAACACTGCTTTCCATGCTGTTAGGGGATCATTGATAGGTTAGAAAAAGAACAGGATTTCCAAAACCACACCCACTTATAGCCTATTGTCATCTGAAGCCTATAAAAAATGCCTACTATTGTTTGCATGGTAAAAGTACCCCACTAACTTTTTTGGTTGATTCTGGCGCCACAAATTCTATAATTAGATCCTCTGAGCTCAATCCCGCTGACTTAAAACTCAGTGGCAGGTATACCTGGTCACTTAGCGCTACGGGAAATACAGTTAAAGAGAAATATTCTACTCCCATGATTTGTGAGTGGCAAACCGATGAGGGATTAATGACGAGTAAACATTCTTTTTTGATTTCTGATGTTGTCCAATTAATTTGTTAGGCCGTGATTTGATGTGCACATTTAACATTGTCATCACCTCAACACCTGATGGATTGAGGGTTTAAAGATATGCAGATAACACATCAGCCTTTGTACATTTCAGTCCGACCACACCCTTGTATGTGTATCAGTGGAGGTTAGACCTCACCGTGTCTGTTTCCATTCTTCAATCTGCCTGCTGATGTGATAAACCCCTCCTCTGACAAAATGGCATCTGAACATTTGCATTGCACTGCTCATGTCTCGGACGGACCAGACACTGACTATGCAAAAACATTTTTAGCGACTTAAATGACAGCTTACTGACTACCGACTTGTACTGGACAGAAACTGAATGTGCCAGCTGCTGTTTCTCTGACTGAGAAACAACTCAGATTTTATGACATACGGGTTCACAACCACACATCTCCATTTCAAAACCTGCTAACAAACAGTGGAGAGATTTGTGCCCATTTGTTAATCGATGTGTGCATGCCTCAGATTGGACTCCCATGACAGAAAATGGTGCATGCTATTCTCACCTCTTGGGGGCAGTTTAAAAGACCACTGCAAACTAAGATACATTGGTTACGTTCTGTGTATCTGTCTGGAAAAAGATAATCCACATCACCTCACTGCTGCAGTCCCAGTGACGTTTCTCCTCTTCTGAATCAGGTTCCCCCTGATTATGGCAAACAGCAAATGCGATGTGGGTCTGAGTAAAAAACTGTGAACATGTTCAGATCACTCCAAAGTCTGATTAAGACCTGTGGTGAAACAATATCCTTTGAAGAAGGAAGCCATTGAAGGCATCCGCCCTGTTTTCCACTCCCCTACTCAAAGCAGGAGATTATTGTTTCCCTGTGAGGACTCTCCAGTACAGACTCCTATCTTTCTGTAAAAAAATCAGACCTAAATGCCAAACCAGATGAATGGCGTTTGTTCAAGACCTGCGAGCTGTTAATGCTGCAGTCACTTCACCTGCTCCAAATGTTCCAAATCCTTACACAATCATCTCACAGGTTCCTGAGGGCTCTCAGAGTACTTCTCTGTGATTGATTTGTCTAATGCGTTCTTCTCTGTTCCAGTTCATAAAAGATTCGCAGTTCTGGTTTGCATTACCGTTTGATGGAAAACGTTACACTTTCACTAGAATGTGAAATGCTCGAGCTTCAACTCCTCTCCGTCTCTACAATGCAGCCTTGCCCAGAAGCTTATCTACAATTGTCTCTTTCTGAAGGCTCTGCTCTCTTACAGTTTGTTGTGACCTACTTATTGCCTCATTGTTTGAGAGCTGTAAGCAGCAGCTCTCTCACCAACCGATGGAGGCCACATAGCTGTGAAGCTGAAGTTCACAATATGTACACCCCGACCTGACCTTTCAGACACACCCCTGAACAACTCTGACCTAGTTTTCTATGTGGATGGGTCTGCTTCAAGAGACCCAGCACAGGACAATGTCAGACGGTTGTCCTGTTGTTGATGAGTCATGGTGTTTGTACAATCTTCTCCTTCTGCCTTCTCATTACTCAGCACAGGCAGCAGAGCTGGTGGCCTTGACAGAAGCGTGCAAATTGGCAGAAGGTAAAACAGTGACCATCTACACCGACTCAAGGTATGCTTTTGGTGTCGTTCACGATTTTGGAGCCTTGTGGAAACACAGAAAATTTCTAAAATCTGATGGCAAACCAATTTTGGATCATGATAGATATCTGCTTTGTTAGAGGCTATTTTGCTTCCAAAACAGATCTCTGTCTGTAAATGTGCAGCACCTACATCATCTGAGGATGTGATTTCCAGAGGAAATGCTCGAGCAGATTCAGCTGCCAAGTAGCGGCTCGACGTCCCATTAATGTCAAACATGAAACCACGCCCTATTGTCACATTCTGGTGCTTCTCTTTCTGATCTCAGCAGTTTTGTTACACCAGCAGAGAAGAAGCTGTGGATTCAGAATAACTGCTATCAGGAGGAGGGTGTGTGGTATGGACCAGATGATAAACCGTGTCTGCCAAAGAAATTGTATCCATGCTTTGCAAAACTCTCACATGGTTTGGATCATGTCTCAAAAACAGGTATGTGTGCAGTCATTCAGGCTGATTGGTACACAAAAGGTTTTTTCCACCTTTGCAGCAGATTTTTGCAGAAGTTGCATGATCTGTGCCAAAAATAATGTGGGCAAAACAAACCATTGTCACAAACTGCAGCACATCCACCTACAATTAGACCATTACAACATCTGATGATGGATTTCATTGAACTCAGCCCAGCTGAAGGGAAGAAATATTGTCTAACTATGGTTGATATGTTTTCTAAATGGGTTGAAGTGTTTCCGTCCAAACATGCACTGCATCAGTTGTGGCAAAAGCAATTACTCACAGAGATAATTCCTAGATGGGGAATTCCAGAGAAAATTTCATCAGACAACTGCGCCCATTTCGTGAACAAAGCAATGGCACAACTCTCTGAGTGTTTAGGTTTTGACCTCAAAACTCACTGTTCTTACTATCCACAAGCAGGTGGCACCATTGAAGGCCAAATCAGACCATCAAGACAAATTGAGCAATGCTGTGAGGAGAACGGTTTGTCATGGCCTAAAGCACTGCCTATTGTTTTGATGTACATGAGAATGCGCAAGCGTGAGGCGACTTAACCGGTCCCCTTTTGAGATTCTGTTTGCCAAGTCCCCACCTCTAAGTGGGAAACAGATCCACCTGGACGACAGATGGACACCACTCTCTGCGAGACCAACTGGTGACATATTGCATATTCTTAACCAAATCTTTTTGTGACATCAGACGACAGGTCGCCAGTGCACAGCCCTCAGCGGGCTCAGGTCCTCTACACGACATTAAGCCTGGAGATTTTGTGGTGGTAAGAACTTCAGGAGAAAGTCTTGGAGACATCGTCGCTGGTTAGGACCGTTCCAAGTCCTCCTGGTCAACTCACACTGCTGTGAAGGTTGCAGAACGTGCCACTTGGATTCACGCAACACCCTGCATGCAAAAATGGCAGAAGGTAAAACAGTGACCATCTATGCCGACTCAAGGTATGCTTTTGGTGTCGTTCAGGATTTTGGAGCCTTGTGGAAACACAGAAAATTCTAAAATCTGATGGCAAACCAATTTTGGAGGGTGTGTGGTATGGACCAGATGACAAACCGTGTCTGCCAAAGAAATTGTATCCATGCTTTGCAAAACTCTCACATGGTTTGGATCATGTCTCCTAGAAGTGTATAAGAATCAGCGTGGGACTGCCCCACCCTGAACATTTTCTGCAGACTGTCTTGTGCATTTGTAGAACTGTTCCTCTTGCAAGAATAAAATGACAAAACCTTTAAGGACCAATTGATTGACTCAAGATCTTTATTTGTGTTAGTGTGTGCTTCCCAGAAATTTCAGCAACAAACTTGGCGTTGTCGGCAGGATCTCAGGTCAGATCAAACATGGCTATATATATGGTTATAAAGATCACGCAATCATGTAATATAAATGCTCCATTACATTTCCCTCCTTTTGATTATAAAAATCATACTATAAGCAAAGAATATATATAGAAAAATTCAATTTCTCTACAACATCAAATGTGTCAATTCACGAGGATTCAAACACATCATCATAATGAGAAACTGATCAACTTCATTTACAATCTGGTTTTTGTCATTTTATTCTTGCAAGAGGGAACAGTTCTACAAATGCACAAGACAGTCTGCAGAAAATGTTCAGTGGTGGGGGCAGTCCCACGCTGATTCTTATACACTTCTAGGGAGTATTCGTTACTTATTATGATTTACTTATCTAACTGTTGTAGATACTGTAGCTACAATGGAATGTGCTCATCATTATCAACCTCACTAACAAGCTGTGCTGGACCGTGTGAACCAAGGTCAAGTTTATACGTCAAACAACTACTGTTACAAACAACTTTCATAAATGAGAGAAATGTTTCTAAGTGCAAGGTACTGAGTAAAACCAAACAAGAGTATAAGGCACAACGTTTTGTACTTAAAAACCTTTTGAATATTACTGAGATCAAACATGGCTATATATGGTTATAAAAGATCACGCAATCATGTAATATAAATTTTCCATTACAACCAGACACAGTTCACCACTTGACATGCGAGATCCTGAGGAGTTGTTCCCCCTCCGTCCATTTTAAAGGACTTGCTCTCTTACTTCCTTCACTTCACCACCCTTTGGCTGCTGAGACGTCTCTGATTTGTTGAGTATGTCATGTGTCTTATAATGTTATATGAATTCATACTTGATTTGTGATGAAACACAGGTTGACCACCCTATATATGAGAGCAGAAGGAGTTGTTTTTTCCTCTGTTCCCCTTTTGAGGACCTTGCCTTTGTCTCCTCCATCATTGACTGGGCCACTTCTGGGGTCCTGATGGGTTTCATGTGGTGAGAGGAATGCAATATGTGTATGTTTAAAGGTTTATATGAGACGCATACTATATGTGATAAAATGACAATTGTTAATTCATAAATGTCTCTTTATATTCTGTGCTACCATCATCTCCTGTCAACAGGTTTTGCTGACCTGCAGAGACAGAGAGAGAGAGAGAGAGAGAGAGAGTCATCTTGACTTTGTGAGTTATTGGGCAATTGTTTTGTCTCAGATTGAAACAAAAAGTTGATTATGCTTATTTCCTGGTCGAAGATTTTCATCTTTAAGTTCAATTGACAGCTGTGCAAGTAGGCCTTAGGGCTCTTTTTGCGACTTAAGTCATCCTTCATGACAGATACATTTAACATAGACAGAGACCCAGCCGTACAGACAAAGACCCAAACACACAGACAGACGGAGAAAACAGGCCGACACACAGACAGACAAAGAAACAGGCCGACACCAAGACAGACAGACAGTCGGACAGCCAGACAGATAGAGGGAGATGCTGACCGACAGAGTGGGATCACAGTTAAAGCCTGTTGCTTATTTTTCATGCACTCTTGATCCTGTTGCTAAGGCTTTACCTCATTGTTTGAGAGCTGTAGCAGCAGCAGAACGAGCCGTTCTGGCCTCACGTGATTTTGTGGGCTTTTCAGAATTAACATTACTTGTTCCCATGCAGTCTCAGCTCTCTTATCAGAACAGAAGACATCTCATCTTTCAGCAGCAAGATGGCTCAGGTACCACACCACACTTCTTGACCTGCCACATGTCACAATCAAAAGATGTATTGTCTTAAATCCAGCTACTCTTTTGGCCTCTCCCAACCGATGGAGAGCCACATAGCTGTGAAGCTGAAGTTCAACAGATTCACCACGACCTGACCTTTCAGACACACCCCTGAACAACTCTGACCTAGTTTTCTATGTGGATGGGTCTGCTTGAAGAGACCCAGACACAGGACAATGCCAGACTGGTTATGCTGTTGTTGATGATCATGGTGTTGTACAATCTTCTCCTCTGTCTTCTCATTACTCAGCACAGGCAGCAGAGCTGGTGGCCTTGACAGAAGCATGCAAAATGGCAGAAGGTAAAACAGTGACCATCTACGCCGACTCAAGGTATGCTTTTGGTGTCGTTCACGATTTTGGAGCCTTGTGGAAACACAGAAAATTTCTAAAATCTGATGGCAAACCAATTTTGGAGGGTGTGTGGTATGGACCAGATGACAAACCGTGTCTGCCAAAGAAATTGTATCCATGCTTTGCAAAACTCTCACATGGTTTGGATCATGTCTCCCTAGAAGTGTATAAGAATCAGCGTGGGACTGCCCCACCCTGAACATTTTCTGCAGACTGTCTTGTGCATTTGTAGAACTGTTCCTCTTGCAAGAATAAAATGACAAAACCTTTAAGGACCAATTGATTGACTCAAGATCTTTATTTGTGTTAGTGTGTGCTTCCCAGAAATTTCAGCAACAAACTTGGCGTTGTCGGCAGGATCTCAGGCTGATCGCTCGGGACCCGGAGAAGGTGACTGGCCATCTGAGACTGATCAAATTTGTTCTTTCGAGACGGGAGGACCCTCTCCGTGGACCTAGAAGCTGTCACCTCGAGGTCCAACAAATTCAGATTAACAGAAAACATCCTAAATTCAGGGTAAGCAGATTTTCAATTGTTTAATGAATCTAATGGATTGAGTCAATCTGTCCTTGAATATGGAGAACTCTGGTCGCAACTTAGGACACGTGTAGTAAGGTACTCTACACTGAAAAAATCTCCGGGAGATTAACTGATAGTATTTGTATTAAGTAGTAAGTATACTACAAATCTAATCTCTGGGAGGTTAAAATACAACTTATCAGAATAGGTCAGTCAGTTACCTCGGCAAAACTAGACATCTTGGGGAGACGTTCCTAAGATTAAAGATGTGCGCGGGCTCCTAAGGTAATGGGGTCGTCTAAATCCAAGGTTGTGAGAGAGTGTCCTGATTCTCCATGTTGTCAATGCATGAAAAAAGAAATATGCTGATCAATGGGTACCTTTTTTCTATGTGTGGGTGGAAAAGTGGGGTTTTCCAAAAGAAGGGAGTTTTAGTATAAAAAAAAACTAGAGCTGGTAAGGTGAAAATAGATGCTGCAAAAATGAGGTAGAATGAAGAAACAAAATTATGAAAAAGGATTTAGATGAGATGCATGGTCACGAAGAAAGCTGGGAAACTGTGGATGAAGGAAGCAGAACAAAGGGAACGACAACAGGCAGGGAAAAGAAATGCCTAGATGTTCAGGGAAAGAGTCAGGGAAAAAATGCTTTGCTACTGACACATGTAAACCTTCTCCCTCTGCTCCATCTGAGTATGTCGAGGCAAAAAGTGAAATGATGGCCCTCCGGCACAAGCATGATGATGAATCGTATGCCTTCCGACCACCACTCCCCCCCCCCCTCCCCACACCCCCGTCATATGGATCGATATCTTCAACAACCAAGGAACAGGATGAGAGCTCTGCATCTGGAGGAACCAGATCTAAAGAGGTAACTACCCACAAAAGTGCAGACAGCGCTTCAGCCACCTCTGCCTCATCATCTATGTCTGAACAAATGCTCTCACCCAGCCACACACGCACAGGTGTCACGTACCAGCCCGATCCAGCTGACAGTACAAACTATGGTAATGCCACAGCCAACAAACCCATTGGCACCCATCCTTGCTGCACCCCTAACCACAATATGCCTATGGTTGAGTATCCAGGTCCAAACAGGTCCCATAAGAGTCCAAAGAGGATGGACGGACCCCGACATGATGGAAGCAGGAAAACAGCTGCCCTCCCTGGAATCTGGTGGGCGCCGGTTTGGTGAGGAATTGGTGTCTTTCTGCATCGCATGAGTTACGACGACTACTGAAGAAAACACTCGCCAGCGACCAATTCCAGAGAATTGCCACCGACCTGGATGGTGACTATCACCAGGAACAATCAGAGTGGAGAGCAGCTGGAACATATGAGAGGTGGGTTGTTGGAGGTCAGCAAAGCTATTGAACTTGCATTCCCACAAAAAAGTCTGCATGACAACCATCCAACAATGCACATAAAAAAAGAAGAAAACACTGAAGATTATTATCACAGACTGAGTGGTGTGTTTGAACAATATTGTGGCATTCCCAAACCTGACAATATGGACAGAGAAAATTATGAAACAGCATAAGAAAGTCATCTGAAAAGTTGTTTCTTGAGTGGTCTCCGTCCCAGTGTTTACCACAGTGTCCAGAGTTCCTGTATTGGCTGGAAGGATCAACGTCTGAGAGAGATCCGTAGACGTGCCAAACATGCTGAGGAGCTGGCCAAACAGAGGAAAGGGACAAGGAACTCGAAAAACGTGAGTTAACCCAGTACAATGCTTCTCTAACCATGATGCAAAGTATTGTTGACCAACATGCAGGCCGCGGACCCAATCGGGGACGCAGAGGACGCGGGCGCGGTCGGGGAGGCAAGCAGGGAGAGGTGGAGGAAGAGGACAAAACTCAAGAAAACAATGCAACGTATGATCAGGATGAATGTTTGCACTGCAAAGAAAAAGGACACTGGGCAAGAGATTGTCCCAAAATAAACAAGAAGAAAAAGGAATATCCAAATTTGCCTCTGACTGACAACATTCATTGTTTCATCTGGGGGGAGGAAGGTAATGCACCACGCACAGCTTTTTGCAAGGAAGAAATGCTTGGCGCTGATACACTGCTTTCCATGCTGTTAGGGATCATTGATAGGTTAGAAAAAGAACAGGATTTCAAAACCACACCCACTTATAGCCTATTGTCATCTGAAAGCCTATAAAAAAATGCTACTATTGTTTGCATGGTAAAAGTACCCCACTAACTTTTTTGGTTGATTCTGGCGCCACAAATTCTATAATTAGATCCTCTGAGCTCAATCCCGCTGACTTAAAACTCAGTGGCAGGTATACCTGGTCACTTAGCGCTACGGGAAATACAGTTAAAGAGAAATATTCTACTCCCATGATTTGTGAGTGGCAAACCGATGAGGGATTAATGACGAGTAAACATTCTTTTTTGATTTCTGATGTTTGTCCAATTAATTTGTTAGGCCGTGATTGATGTGCACATTTAACATTGTCATCACCTCAACACCTGATGGATTGAGGGTTTAAAGAATATGCAGGATAACACATCAGCCTTTGTACATTTCAGTCCGACCACACCCTTGTATGTGTATCAGTGGAGGTTAGACCCTCACCGTGTCTGTTTCCATTCTTCAATCTGCTGCTGATGTGATAAACCCCTCCTCTGACAAAATGGCATTCTGAACATTTGCATTGCACTGCTCATGTCTCGGACGGACCAGACACTGACTATGCAAAAACATTTTTTAGCGACTTAAATGACAGCTTACTGACTACCGACTTGTACTGGACAGAAACTGAATGTGCAGCTGCTGTTTCTCTGACTGAGAAACAACTCAGATTTTATGACATACGGTTCACAACCACACATCTCCATTTCAAAACCTGCTAACAAACAGTGGAGAGATTTGTGCCCATTTGTTAATCGATGTGTGCATGCCTCAGATTGGACTCCCATGACAGGAAAATGGTGCATGCTATTCTCACTCTTTGGGGGCATTTAAAAGACCACTGCAAACTAAGATACATTGTTTACGTTCTGTGTATCTTCTGGAAAAAGATAATCCACATCACCTCACTGCATGCAGTCCCAGTGACGTTTCTCCTCTTCTGAATCAGGTTCCCCCTGAATTATGGGCAAACAGCAAATGCGATGTGGGTCTGATAAAAAACTGTGAACATGTTCAGATCACTCCAAAGTCTGATTACAGACCTGTGGGTGAAACAATATCCTTTGAAGAAGGAAGCCATTGAAGGCATCCGCACCTGTTTTCCACTCCCTACTCAAAGCAGGAGTTATTGTTCCCTGTGAGGACTCTCCAGTACAGACTCCTATCTTTCCTGTAAAAAAAATCAGACCTAAATGCCAACCAGATGAATGGCGTTTTGTTCAAGACCTGCGAGCTGTTAATGCTGCAGTCACTTCACCTGCTCCAAATGTTCCAAATCCTTACACAATCATCTCACAGGTTCCTGAGGGCTCTCAGTACTTCTCTGTGATTGATTTGTCTAATGCGTTCTTCTCTGTTCCAGTTCATAAAGATTCGCAGTTCTGGTTTGCATTCCTGTTTGATGGAAAACGTTACACTTTCACTAGAATGTGAAATGCTCGAGCTTCAACTCCTCTCCGTCTCTACAATGCAGCCTTGCCCAGAAGCTTATCTACATTGTCTCTTTCTGAAGGCTCTGCTCTCTTACAGTTTGTTGATGACCTACTTATTGCCTCATTGTTTGAGAGCTGTAAGCAGCAGCTCTCTCCCAACCGATGGAGAGCCACATAGCTGTGAAGCTGAAGTTCAACAGATATGTACACCACGACCTGACCTTTCAGACACACCCCTGAACAACTCTGACCTAGTTTTCTATGTGGATGGGTCTGCTTCAAGAGACCCAGGCACAGGACAATGTCAGACTGGTTGTCCTGTTGTTGATGATCATGGTGTTGTACAATCTTCTCCTCTGCCTTCTCATTACTCAGCACAGGCAGCAGAGCTGGTGGCCTTGACAGAAGCGTGCAAATTGGCAGAAGGTAAAACAGTGACCATCTACACCGACTCAAGGTATGCTTTTGGTGTCGTTCACGATTTTGGAGCCTTGTGGAAACACAGAAAATTCTAAAATCTGATGGCAAACCAATTTGGATCATGATAAGATATCTGCTTTGTTAGAGGCTATTTTGCTTCCAAAACAGATCTCTGTCTGTAAATGTGCAGCACATACATCATCTGAGGATGTGATTTCCAGAGGAAATGCTCGAGCAGATTCAGCTGCCAAGTAGCGGCTCGACGTCCCATTAATGTCAAACATGAAACCAACGCCCTATTGTCACATTCTGGTGCTTCTCTTTCTGATCTCAGCAGTTTTGTTACACCAGCAGAGAAGAAGCTGTGGATTCAGAATAACTGCTATCAGGAGGAGGGTGTGTGGTATGGACCAGATGATAAACCGTGTCTGCCAAAGAAATGTATCCATGCTTTGCAAAACTCTCACATGGTTTGGATCATGTCTCAAAAACAGGTATGTGTGCAGTCATTCAGGCTGATTGGTACACAAAAGGTTTTCCACCTTTGCCAGCAGATTTTTGCAGAAGTTGCATGATCTGTGCCAAAAAATAATGTGGGCAAAACAAAACCATTGTCACAAAACTGCAGACATCAACCTACAATTAGACCATTACAACATCTGATGATGGATTTCATTGAAATCAGCCCAAGCTGAAGGGAGAGAAATATTGTCTAACTAGGTTGATATGTTTCTAAATGGGTTGAAGTGTTTCCGTCAAAACATGCCACTGCATCAGTTGTGGCAAAAGCATTACTCACAGAGATAATCCTAGATGGGGAATTCCAGAGAAAATTTCATCAGACAACTGCGCCCATTTCGTGAACAACAGCAAATGGCACAACCTCTCTGAGTGTTTAGGTTTTGACCTCAAAACTCAATGTTCTTACTATCCACAAGCAGGTGGCACCATTGAAGGCCCAAAATCAGACCATCAAGACAAAATTGAGCAAATGCTGTGAGGAGGAAACAGGTTTGTCATGGCCTAAAGCACTGCCTATTGTTTTGATGTACATGAGAATGCGCAAGCGTGAGCGGACTTAACCTGTCCCTTTTGAGATTCTGTTTGCAGTCCACCTCTAGTGGGAACAGATCCACCTGGAGACAGATGGACACCACTCTCTGCGAGGACCAACTGGTGACAATTGCATATTCTTAACCCAATCTTTTTGTGACATCAGAACAGGTCGCCAGTGCACAGCCTCAGCGGGCTCAGGTCCTCTACACGACATAAGCCTGGAGATTTGTGGTGGTAAAGAACTTCAGGAGAAAGTCTTGGAGACATCGTCGCTGGTTAGGACCGTTCCAAGTCCTCCTGGTCACTCACATGCTGTGAGGTTGCAGAACGTGCCACTTGGATTCACGCAAAACCCTGCATGCAAAATGGCAGAGGTAAAAACAGTGACCATCTATGCCGACTCAAGGTATGCTTTTGTGTCGTTCAGGATTTTGGAGCCTTGTGGAAACACAGAAAATTTCTAAAATCTGATGGCAAACCAATTTTGGGGGCGGTGTGGTATGGACCAGATGACAAACCGTGTCTGCCAAAGAAATTGTATCCATGCTTTGCAAAACTCTCACATGGTTTGGATCATGTCTCCTAGAAGTGTATAAGAATCAGCGTGGGACTGCCCCACCCTGAACATTTCTGCAGACTGTTGTGCATTGTAGAAACTGTTCCTCTTTGCAAGAATAAAATGACAAAACCTTTAAGGACCAATTGATTGACTCAAGATCTTTATTTGTGTTAGTGTGTGCTTCCCAGAAATTTCAGCAACAAACTTGGCGTTTGTCGGCAGGATCTCAGGTCAGATCAAACATGGCTATATATATGGTTATAAAAGATCACGCAATCATGTATATATAAATGCTCCATACATTTCCCTCCTTTTGATTATAAAAATCATACTATAAGC
>JABGLX010000419.1:0-49751 GCA_014281875.1 Nibea albiflora | reverse complement strand
TATCCCTTTAACTTCTTTCCAAACATGACAAATGGAGACTGAAGCCAAGAGTAAGTTCTGGATTGTGGTGGATGTTTTGTATTGTATATTTGTTCTGCATAGATACATGAGATCACTTTAATGATTTTTGAGTGTATTTTCACTATGAAGGTGGAAGAGCGTCCTCACCAAAATCCAACAGCGTCCTAAGAACTTAAAAATGCTACGTGCTTGAAAACACTTTAACAAGATGACTTACATTTTTTGTAGATAATTTTCAGTTTTGTACAAAAAGTTTTAAAAAGCTTAAAATAACCCATAACTGAAGTCTTCATGCTGTTGGAGCTTGGAGCTTTGTTCTGGCCCACCAGAACAATGCTGACTCTTCAGTGAACCCATCCTTGTTGAACTTTATCCAGTATGATTTCCATAAGCTGCTTTTATGTGTCAACTGCACTTCCCCAGAAACTCCCATGAATTGTTGAGTATAACGGCTGACATCTAGCTAAGATATAGTTTCATATATTCTGCATTAATAAAGGGTGTATCAGAGATCCAACATACTGGCGCACGGGAGCGGGGTGGATGGCCCACATACTGCCGGCTGCGGCGGTGGGCACCCCTGTTTAGTGGTACGCAGTACCGGACCGTACCGGCTTACTTTCACCCCTCTGCGAGCCACATGCAGTCATCAAAGAGCCACATCTGGCTCGCGAGCCATAGGTTGCCGACCCCTGGCCCACACAAATCCTGTTTAATACCTGCTGTGGTTGACACGAATGTCATCTTACACTGGCTACAAATGTCCTGTCCTGAGCTTTGTTTCTGGCCCACCACAAACAATGGCCGACTCCTCAGTGAACCTGAAACTTTTTTTTTTGCTTTTATGTTGCAACTGTACTTCCTCAGAAACTCTCGCTAATAGTTGAGTAAACTGCTGATTTCTAGCAAACGTTCTATATGTTCTTTTTTAGGTGTTTTGTTGGATTTTTTTTATGTACAAAACATACAATTAAACTATTTGGCAGCTTCATATTTGATCATTTGTGAAGTATTATTATTGCAGCTTTTAAAGATGATGAGAAGGTCGATCAGAGTCTGAATGACACAATCTGAACAGAATTCTTGGAAGTTTCACAGTCGCTCCTGGAAACGTGCGGTATGTCCACCCATAATGTCACGTATGAATCATCTACCAGTCTGTCTTCAGGGGTGGGTACACAGTATAAGATATGCCTGTTAACCACCTGACAAAATGAACACTTGACAAAAGCAGACACACTGACTCCTCTGTCAACTCTTCAACCGAGCTTGGACCGATGGCTAACACGTGTGGGCAATGTGACAAGGACCAAGAGATGCCCACTGAATCAAGTTTCAGCGCATTTGTTGATGAGGTGAGCCTTCCCCCGTCTAACATTAATTCTTCCACAACCTCTACAACTGTCTGGTTTGCATTTCAGGCTGGATTTACAATCAGATCTTATTTTATTCTTCACACAGGTGAAGGGCCAAGAGTGGAGGAAAAGGACAGGCAAGAACATCTGCAACATACAAAAGCCATTTAAATTCAGGAGTCCACCGTGAGACTGGAACGAACTATCTCATCAAGGTAATAAATATTTGTTTATTGAAAGAAAAGAACTACATACATAGACACACACACACACACACACACACACACACACACACACACACACCACACACCACATAGTATATATATAATATATATATATATATATATATATATATATATATTATGTGTGGTGTGTTGAAAGAAAAGAACAAAGGTATGATATGATTGATGAAATTGCACATGGTTTGTTGAGATGTTTAATCTCTTCCCTGCAGGTTTATGTGGGGGTGAAGTGCCAATGTCTCGATTACCCTCCATATCGAGTCTTCAAGAACTTTCCATGTATGGAGGAAAGACTGTACTCAATTTTGTCGAGCCAGGCCATCAGGAATGTGACCCCCTTACTCCTTAAGTAATATAAAGCACAAGCCTGTTTCAACTGATCACTGCCTCCGGACAGATTTCATATCCCATGTATTAACAACAGTGTATGATGACATTCAGTGTTGGAAGATGTTGAATTAACTATTTTGTAAAAGAAGAATAAAGAAGGCATCAGAAAATGAGATTGATGGTGTGATTCTTCTCAGCTGTCTCAGTTCTCAGTTGTGAAGTCAGATTCTGCATGCCACAGCAATCTATTGACTGGGGGCCTAGCAGCTGTATGAAGGCACCATTGTGTTTGTAGCTTTTCCTGTTATTATCGATCCCTTTTCCGCTGCAATTGAAGTCTATGGCAGCCCCTAGAACTGCATGATGAAAAGTTTAGAAAAGAAAAGAATCTTCAAGCATATTTATTTTATTAAGAGTAAAGCCATGCAGCATTACATTATGATTGGGCATACACAACACAGTTTACTTCAGTAAACATTGAAGTTATTGATGCAAAAGCACAATACAGTGTCATTTGTAACAAACTTCACTTAGTAAGAATACACTGATGTGGTACCCCGGCTTCTTATGGGAAAAAGCCCTCCAAGAGCTTTTCTGACACTAATGTCATACTTCACTTCAAAGAGGAGTTCTGCTTCAGTGATTTGACAACGGTTAAAATGTTTCCAGTTATCAGCAAATGTTCTAGCATTAGCATGACCACTAGCATAATGATTAGCACAGTGCTTCAACGTTTACATTGTGTAATATGTGTTTCTTTAAGGCTTAAAGCAAATCTCATTAAATCAAAGAAATCTCATTAAATCAGGGAAAACTAACTAACCAACTAACTTAGAACAAGAACAATACAATCACATAGTTTCAGTGTTTGATAAGTAGTCCTTTTGGATTTCTTTCCTTTGTGTGGATCTACTTCTGATCACTAGGTGGAGTATGTTAGTAGATACTGCTGTGGACTGTAGTATATGAACATTTATTGTTTCTAACAGACACATACAGTACCTATACTGGGTGTGCCTATTCATTATGTACTGTGGTTTGAATGATTTAATTTTTCTTTCATTGGCTTTTTAAACACTAGACCATGGGAAAAAGTTTATATGCTTCTAAAGACAGGAAAAAAAAACAAACTGCATTTACCTGTTATTATTCTGGTAAACAGCACGACTTAAATCACACTTATGTTCAGCACTCAGGTGCTAACTGAACTCTCTCTAAGACTTTGTGAATCTATTTTCCGATGTTTCTTTCAACTCTTGGATTGTCCCAAGAAAATCCTGCAAGCCATATAGTTAGAAATAGTTGAAACCGTCTCATTAATCACACTCATCACCTCAAGACTCAAAGTTCACATGACTACCAGTGAGCACCATCTTGTGACATAGTCACAAAATGACAGGTTTGTCAATACAAGCAACAATTTTACTATAGCTGCTTTAAAGATGCATCAGGTGATCAGACTCTGAATGATGCAATTTAAAACATGCAATTTTTTGGAAATGTTTACAGTGTTTTTCTAGAAATGGGGAGCAATTCATAACTGATGAGCAACACTAACCACGTGTGCACTTTAGCTACACCCAAAATGCCATTTATTAGACTCACCTACATGTCTGTATTCGAGGGTGGTACACAGTATAAATATTCGCGCTGCACCAGCTGAAAACCAACACAAAAGTCGACAACTGACTCCTCTGTTTAACTTCAACTGAGCTTGGGACAATGGCTAAACCTGTGGGAGCATGGAGTGAGACAAGAGATGCCACTGAATCAGTTCAGCGCATTTGTGATGAGGTGAGCTTCGGTCTAACTTAATTCTTCACAACCTCTGGTTTTGCATTTCAGGCTGGATTTACAATCACATCTTATTTTATTCTTCACACAGGTGAAGTGCCAAGTGGAGGAAAAGACTTGCAAAACATATGCAGTGTTCAGAGCCGTTGAATTCAGGAGTCAAGGAGTACACAAGAAAATTATTAAAATTATTATAGACAACAAATATTATATAGAATTAATGTGCAGGTAGTACAGGCAGCTTTTGACTTGTTGCTAATGTGTTGTTACAGTATAACATGGTATCTAGCGATAGTAGTAGTAGTTATAGAGAGTAGTAGAGAGAAAGTGTTAAAGAATCATTCAAAACAGATCAAATGATTCAAACGATTCAAATGATTACTATAAAAGCTGATTTGTATGCCAGGCACGGACTGGCCTCCATCATCTGAGGAACTTTGACATTAAGAAACTCACATTATATGTTATCTTGTTCGTCGCAGTGCCTTTAAATACTTGTCCCATAAAGTGCTCACATGATCTGTTACTTGGCGTGCCAGCAAATGGCATAACTTTAACCATCATTTCAAAGATTATTTTTTTGGCCTTTTTATGCCTTTAATGATAATACAGATGAAGATAGACAGGAAGCAGGGGGCAGAGAGGGGGGGAGTGACACGCAGTATATCTAAGCAGTATATGGACAATTATTGTTTATAACACACCATTAATGTTGTTGTTAAGTCTATTAACCCTCTTTTAGCTCCACATCATCTCCACCAACGTGTCTCTTTAGCTGCTGAATGCTTGAGCCCACTACATTCACCGATGAGCGGAAAAATGCTCCATAGAGCTGAGGGAAACTGCGGCAGTGCGGCAATACTCTTTGGGTTTGTCACCACAAGCATCAGTTTTCACCACCTTAACCGTAGTTATTTGATCGCTTGTGAACATAAGAATATTGACTTTTGAATGTTGGTTTTAAAAGATGCATGAGATCATCAGACTCTGAAAGTGTCAGCATATCGTAGAAATGGGAAGCAACTCACCAAGAATGAGCAACACTAACCCAATGTGTAAAGTAGTTACACCCAAAAGTCATGTAGAGTTAGAGTCACCTACCCATCTGTATTCAGGGGTAGTACACAGTACACAGTAAATATACTCCTTGACCGGTTGAAATCAACACTCGCAAAAGTAGACAACTGACTCCTCTGTTAACCTCAACTGAGTTTGGGATGATGGCTACACTTGGTGTGGGACCATGGAGTGAGACTCAAGATGCCATTCAATCAGTTCAGCAAGTTTGTGATGAGGTGAGCTTCAGTGTCTAAATTCCTCACAACTGTCTGGTTTGCTTTCAGGCTGGATTTACATCACATCTTATTTTGCCAAGTGGAGGAAAAGACTGGCAAAACATATGGAATGTTCAGAGCCATTGAATTCAGGAGTCAAGGAGTATGCAGGATTGTGCTTGGAACGAACCTCCTCATCAAAGTAGTTATTTTCGTGATACTGTTTATTTGATATTGTAGATTGTGATTTACTAAAAACCAAACACTTAGGGGTGGTTGGTGGCGTAGTGGGTTAAGCAGCGCCCCCATTTGTAGAGGCTACAGTCCTCGCTGCAGCTGGCCCCGGTTCGACTCCCGCATCGGACGGCCATTTACTGCGTGTCACTCCCCATCTCTCTGCCCCTGCTTCCTGTCTATCTTCAGCTGTACTATCAGTACAATTCAATACAGTTTCCAATAAATTCTCTTTATGTTGCAACTGCGCTTCCTCAGAAACTCTTCCTAATTGTTGAGTCATTCTAAAAGCCGATTTCTTTTTTTTCCCTTTCTTTTTTAATCTTCAACGTTAAACGTTAAATTTCAGCATTAATAAAGGGTGTGTACGAGATATCCATTCTAAAGTCTTATAAAATCCCAAAAGAGTTCAGTGCAGTGTCATTACAAGCAACAATTTGACTATAGCTGCTTTAAAGATGCACCAGAAGATCATCTGGCATCAAGGTAATTAGTATTGTGTTATTGTCTATTCGAAAAAAGAAGAGTCTTTAATAAACATGGACTGAATTAATTGTGACGTGCAGCTCAACAGCACAAGATGAAGATGAATATATTTGTTAATATATTTAATCCCTTCCCTGCAGGTTCATGTGGGATGCCACGATTACCTCCATATTCACATCTTTCTACACATGCGAAACCATTCTGTGTGCTGTGTAGAGGAAGGCCATCACAAATGTGATCCCCTCATTCATTCATGTAGTTTCATTGCGGTGAAGGCCAAAGTAGAGCATAAATCAGACGATATATAATGAATTCACAGCAGTTAACTATAAGGAGCAGATTGTGACTGCTGTAAACCTCTTCATCAATTTACTGAAAACAAACACTTTTCTTCTGAATGATGATGAAATCTGTGGACGTTTTTGTCCATATATCTTAGCTCTTGGATGTTAAAGCCCTTCACATTAGTGTACATCACATCCTGTAGATTTAGTTCCTGAATTCCAAACATTTTTCTTCTGAATCATGTTGAAATCAAACTAACCTCCGTTGACCTTTGTGTCCACACATTTTCTTATAAGTCGCCATGAATACACGTACAAAAGCTCTAGCACTTCCCTACTTACAGCCCACACATATCCTGTTTAATATCTGCTGTGGTTGACACAAACGTCACCTCACACAGGCTACAAATGTCCTGTCCTAAGCTTTTTTCTGGCCCACCACAACAATGGCTGACTCCTGAACTTTTTTTTTGGTTTCGATGAGCTGCTTTTATGTTGGAACTGTACTTCCTCAGAAACTCTCGCTAATAGTTGAGCAATTCTACGTTCTATATTTCTTTTTAGGTGTTTGTTGGATTTTTCTTTTACGTACAAAAACATACAAATTAAACTATTTGGCAGCTTCGTATTTGATCATTTGTGTAGTATCGATTATGGCTGCTTTAAAGATGATGAGAAGGTCGATCAGAGTCTGAATGACACAATCTGAAACAGAATTCTTGGAAAGTGTCACAGTCGCTCCTGGAAACGTGCTGTATGTCCACCCATAATGTCACGTATGAATCATCTACCAGTCTGTCTCAGGGGTGGTACACAGTATAAATATGCCTGTTAACCAACTGAAAAATGAGCACTTGCAAAAGCAGACAACTGACTCCTCTGTCAACTTCAACCGAGCTTGGGACGATGGCTAACACGTGTGGGCAATGGACAGACACAAGAGATGCCACTGAATCAGTTCAGCGCATTTGTGATGAGGTGAGCTTCAGTCTAACTTAATTCTTCACAACCTCTACAACTGTCTGGTTTGCATTTCAGGCTGGCTTTACATCAGATCTTATTTTATTCTTCACACAGGTGAAGGGCCAAGTGGAGGAAAAGACAGGCAAGAAAATATATACTATACAAAGCCATTAAATTCAGGAGTCACCGTGAGACTGAAATGAACTATCTCATCAAGGTAATAAATATTTTAATATTGTTTATTTGAAAGAAAAGAACTAAAGTATTGATCTGATCAGTAACACAAGAGGAAATTGTATATGTTTGTTGAGATGTTTAATCTCTTCCCTGCAGGTTCATGTGGGGGTGGAGCGCCAAAGTGTCGATTACTTCCATATTCGAGTCTTCAAGAACTTTCCATGTAATGGAGGAAAGACTGTACTCAGTTTCTGTCAAGCAAGGCCTTCAGGAAAGTTCCCCCTTACTCCTTAAGTAATATAAAGCACAGCCTGTTTCAACTGATCACTGCCTCTGGACAGATTTCATATCCAAGTATTAACACAACAGTGTATGATGACATTCAGTGTTGGAAGTTGTTGAATTAACTATTTGTAAAAGAGAATAAAGAAGGCATCAAAAAATGAGATTCTCAGTTGTGAAGTCAGATTCTGCATGCCACAGCAATCTATTGACTGGGGGCCTAGCAGCTGTATGAAGGCACCATTGTGTTTGTAGCTTTCCTGTTATTATCGATCCCTTTTCCGCTGCAATTGAAGTCTATGGCAGCCCCTAGAACTGCATGATGAAAAGTTTAGAAAGGAAAAAGAATCTTCAAGCATATTTATTTTTATTAAGAGTAAAGCCATGCAGCATTACATTATGATTGGGCATACACAACACAGTTTACTTCAGTAAAACATTGAAGTTATTGATGCAAAAGCACAATACAGTGTCATTTGTAACAAACTTCACTTAGTAAGAATACACTGATGTGGTACCGGCTTCTTATGGGAAAAAGCCTCTCCAAGAGCTTTTCTGACACTAATGTCATACTTCACTTCAAAGAGGAGTTCTGCTTCAGTGATTTGACAACGGTTAAAATGTTTCCAGTTATCAGCAAATGTTCTAGCATTAGCATGACCACTAGCATAATGATTAGCACAGTGCTTCAACGTTTACATTGTGTAATATGTGTTTCTTTAAAGCTTAAAGCAAATCTCATTAAATCAAAGAAAACTTATTAAATCAGGGAAAACCATCTAGAAATCATGTTAAATCAGAGAAGACCAACTAACTTGTTAGAGTATTGCATATTACTCACTCAGAAGATCTAGCAGCAAGCACAAAATTTTATAGTACTCAAACTTCACTTAGTAAGAATACACTGCGGTGGTACTGGCTCATTATGGTGGGGGGAAATCCCCTCCAAGAGCTTTTTTGACACTAATGTCATTAACCCAACTGAAACCCAGTAAAGACAGTGTCAGTATCTTCATCTGCAAAGATATCATTTCTGCCAGGCCCCCAGAGATTCACCCAGACCTCGTCTTTTGCTGACAGTTCAATCACAGTGCTCACACTGGCCACTTGGTTTTTCTTATTAGGAACAGAGGTGTCATACAGACTCACTATTTTCTCCCCATTTTTGAATATTGCACACTGCCCACACCCATGCACAGACACATGCACAATGAAGTAATAGAAGCCATCCGCAGGACAGGTGAAGACTCCTGTGCCAGGACTGTAACCTTCTCCCTCGTTGACCAGCACAGTCTTAAACTTCAGGACTCCAGACTGTTTTGGATGGCTGTCTCCGGCATTCAGCTTTGCTGTGAAGGCTACGGTGCCTGGGTGACATTCATTGACATTATGATAATTAGGACTTGTGAAAAAGAATTAAGGACTGTATGAAAATGATTGTTGGGAGGAGAGCTGGACATTGTTTCACTTCTTTAAAATGCAAGACCCTCTCCAGTAAGTATTATGTGTTTCTGATTTCTGTTAAGGTGCAGAATAAAGAGACACTTATATAAATTAGACACCTTATCTCATAATTATGAGGAAAGATCTCGTAATCACGAGATGAGGAAAAGTGTCACATTGACTTTGGTAAAGTTGGAAAGACATTGGCAGGATCAATAATTCTTAAGTGAAACATTAACACACAAAACATGCATATTTTCAACCGTAGGGAGACAGACAATGAGCTACAACATAATTTTCATCAAAACAAGCCATCCCTGGAGCCACACCAACAACATTAGCGTGCAGCCGGCTGTGAAACTACACTGAACTGATTTTTTTTATCCAGTGAATGCAACGCGCTTCCGTAGTATTAAATGAGTTGCATTTACATTTAAATATAATTCACCCTGTTATGTCATAATACCACATTTAAAAGTCTATTTAATGTTGACAGACATTGATTATATAGCAGTTTTACCTGGGTGAGGACGGCCGTATGCAGATTTTGGTTCAGCAGCCATGACTTCAGATGAAGTTGTAGTGAGCGTCTGTTGAAAACAATAATTAAATAAGTGCATGGATTAAACAATCCTAACTCAGAAACAAACCTGGAGCCTCTTACCTGTTGTCTTGCAGAGAATGCTGCAAAATGTCGTAAAGACGAGCAGAGGTGGACTGAAGATGTTCATCTGATATGCCATTTATAGGCAAATGCTTAGGGTGTGGTGATCCAGGGGGCGGTACAAATGGGGGAAGAAAAAAAAGAGTAACTTTCACTTGTCTTATACTAAAACTCATTGGCATAACTATTATTTCTTGA
This sequence comes from Nibea albiflora, assembly GCA_014281875.1. Classification (NCBI taxonomy): domain Eukaryota; kingdom Metazoa; phylum Chordata; class Actinopteri; family Sciaenidae; genus Nibea; species Nibea albiflora. Next base: position 40,004 of record JABGLX010000419.1, on the reverse strand, counting down.
TATGAAAAAATAAGCCCACATTAATTTAACTGAATAGCAAAGCCTATTAAATAATAATAACAATAATACTTTCCTTAGCCCCCCTCTCCTCTGGCTGATTGGATTGTACCTGTTCTCAGTTTTCTGACCTCAAATGCATAATGAGATTATGCCTTACAGAGATAATTACTATAGAATTTTAAAAAATGTAATAAATGTGAACACTACATTCATTTATGTATTTTAAATCAACCTTTAACAGTTTTTTAATGAGTGCTGAACGAACTCTCAGGGATTCAAAATAGTTTAAAAGGGACCAAGCTGTGTAATCCATTAACAGACAATTAAAATAGCACACCATAACATGAAGTGACAGGGAGAGGGTCACCTACAGTATATCACCTGACAGTTAGTTTAATTGGTACAATAAATTGCTAACAATGATTTTCTACACCCAGTGTCCAAACATTTGTCATGTGTCACCCCATTTTGAGCTGTTGTGAGGGTGGACTGTTGAGGAAGTAGATCTAAAGATGGAAAATGTTTAATCGGTCAGGCTTGGTGGATTTTTCCCTTGACCTAAGTTTGACACATGATGACAAGCACACATAGAGTACAAAAGGTTGTAGACATGCAAACATGGAGAGAGAATGGCCGCTGAACCGCTCTTCAGTTGGAGTGGTTTGGTGCCTTACTCAAGGGCACCTCAGCAGTGAGCTGTCACCTCTCCACCTACCTGTCCATCTTCCTTATTTTGGCTCCATGCTGGACTTCAACTGGCCACCCTCCAGTTCCCAAGCGATGTTTCTATGGACTGAGCTATTGTAGATTGAGATTTACTAAAAACCAAACACTTTTCTTATTTCCTAATCCTGTAATCAAGTGTCTGCCCTGAGCTTTGTTCCTGCACATATAGTTCATATATACAACAATGATAATGGACCCTTCAGTGAACCCATCCTTGTTGAACTTTATTCAATACAGTTTCCAATGAATTCTCTTTATGTTGCAACTGCGCTTCCTCAGAAACTCTTGCTAATTGTTGAGTCATTCTAAAAGTCGATTTCTTTATTTTTCCCTTTCTTTTTTAATCTTCAACGTTAAACGTTAAATTTCAGCATTAATAAAGGGTTTGTACGAGATATCTATTCTAAAGTCTTATAAAATCCCAAAAGAGTTCAGTGCAGTGTCATTACAAGCAACAATTTGACTATAGCTGCTTTAAAGATGCACCAGATGATCATCTGGCATCAAGGTAATTAGTATTGTGATATTGTCTATTTGAAAAAAGAAAGAAAGTCTTTTATTAATATGGACTGAATTAATTGTGACATTCATTTCAACAACACACGATGAAGATGAATATATTTGTTTAGATGTTTAATCTCTTCTCTGCAGGTTCATGTGGGATGTGACGATTACCTCCATATTCACGTCTTCCAAAACATTGAACACATATAGTTTGTATAAATTCTGTAAACAGTTGAACTCGAGCACTTTCACTGGGACATATAGAAACACACTTCATCACATTCATTAATTGTACCTTCTCACATTTCTATGGCTGGAGATTTCAATGAGAAAAAGGGGATGCCAGTGAGGAAACTCAGAAGCAATGAACCTGCGCAGGTATGCATCCATCAGGGAGCTTAATCATACTACAATAGCCACTAGGTGTCAGTATTACATGTACAGTGATGCTTGAAAAGACTTTAACAGAGATAATTTACAGTTTGTACTAAAAGTTTAAGAAGCTTAAAATAACCAATAACTAAATGTCTTCATGCTGTTGGAGCTTTCAGCTTTGTTCTGCTTGGCCCACCACAACAATGGCTGACTCTTCAGTGAACCCCATCCTCGTTGAACTTCATCAGTATGGTTTCCATTCTATGTTGCAACTGCATGTCCTCAGAAATCCTCACTTATTGTTGAGTAATTCTAAGAACTGCTGATTTCTTGCAAACTTGTCAAATGTTACAACTTCTGTCTGTAACTAGTGTAATGACACATAGTGCATGATAACAGCTGATGTAATCATATCTGAGCATATATGATCATTACAGTGAGATATACAATGTTTATTAAATTGTATGTACATTTATTCACAGGGTGCTTTATATTTAATGAATTCTTTCATTTTTTTCACATTCTTGGTTTTTGGAAAATGTAGTTTTAACTAAAGAAATTTTCAGTGACTGATATGTAGGATTTAGTGGCAACAACCATTCCGAGCATGAAGGGTGTTATGGAATTTTCTGTTCTTTGTAGTGTTCTGAGTGACGCATATATACTTTTAAATGGAAGATAATAAAAGCACACACAGACACACAAAACACACAAATATACAGACACATTACACAAGGTCACACGAGGTCACGTGTTGGCCTTGAGGTCCTCTGCAGTATTAACTGTTTGGCTTTGACTGGCAGCAGTAGGTGCCAGTCTATCTCAACACTGTGGGGGCCGGGGTTGAAGAAATCTAGTGCTGCCTGCTTAGATAATAGATAGCTCGCCATTGACATTCCAGTCTGCAGAAACAGACATCTTTGTCTCCAGACTACAATATGTTGACAATGACACTGTTCTTGGTAAAAACATTCTCTTTAACTAATTCTGGGCATATAGTATTTGTGGTGTTATCTTGGGGTTTAAAGTATATCCACCAGCACGAGGTGGGCAGAATGTGAGACCGACTCAGGCACTTCTGATGTACTCTAATCTCCTTGGCCAAGCGTCAATAGACAATGCAGCATAAGACATCAGAGGCTCCTGAACACTTTCTTCCTTCCTGACCTCACCATTGACCTTTGACTTCAGCAATTTCTAAAAACTACGGTGACTGCAGAAAATGTAAAAGACCCGTTCTGGAGCCAGTGTTCAGTTTGTCGATCTTAGCTCTCAGTTGTAGATTTATTTCCTCAATGCCAAACATTTTTCTTCTGAATTATGTTGAAATCAAACTAACCTCTGTGGACCTTTGTGTCCACATATTTTCTTGTTCGTCACCATGCATGCACTTACAAAAGATGTAGCACTTCCCTACTTACAGCCCACATACTGTACTGAGGTTTGTTCTGCATCACCACAACAATAACGGACTCTTCAGTGAACGCATCCTTGCTGAACTTTGTCCAATAGAGTTTGAAAGAAAAGAATAGAAGTATCATACATGATGAAATTGCATATGTTTATTGAGATGTTTAATCTCTTCCCTGCAGGTTCATGTGGGGTTGGGGCGCCAAGGTGTTGATTACCTCCATATTCATGTCTTCAAGAACTTTCCATGTAGTGGAGGAAAGAGTATAGTCAATTTTGTCGAGGAAGGCCATCAGAATTATGACCCCCTTATTCCTTAAGTAATTTAAAGCACAGTCTGTTTCAACTGATCACTGCCTCTAGACAGATTTCATATGCAATGTATTAACACAAATTTATAGTGTATGAGTGTTACGTGAGGCCAGGAGGTAGGACTATGTCAATGGCGAGCTATCTATTATGTCTAAGCAGGCAGCACTAGATTTCTTCAACCCTGGCCCCCACAGTGTTGAGATAGACTGGCACCTACTGTTGCTAGTCAAAGCCAAACAATTAATACTGCCGAGGACCTCAAGGCCCACACGTGACCTCGTGTGACCTTGTGTAATGTGTCTGTATGTTTGTGTGTTTTGTGTGTCTGTGTGTGCTTTTATTATCTTCCATTTAAAAGTATATATGCATATATATATAAAGCGCCCTGTGAATAAATGTACATACAATTTAATAAACATTGTATAACTCACTGTAATGATCATGTATGCTCAGATATGATTACATCAGCTGTTAATCATGCATTTTGTGTCATTGCACTAATTACAGACAGAAGTTGTAACATTTGACAAAGTTTGCAAGAAATCAGCAGTTCTTAGAATTACTCAACAATAAGTGAGAGTTTCTGAGGACATGCAGTTGCAACATAGAAGGGAAACCATACTGGATAAAGTTCAACGAGGATGGGTTCACTGACGAGTCAGCCATTGTTTAATGTTGCTGCTACAAGATTCTGAGTGGACTGTCTCATTGCCATCGTGATAACACCTTATCCCTCCAATCCAACGAGTGTACCAACAAACACTCTTGACAAGTCCAGTCCCTCACAGCCCCGACTATCCTGGCCTATGGACACATCTTCACAGTTACCTGAAATATCTTGTATGATGTGTAATAATATGATGATAAGGTAGCAGAGAATTTCATGTGAGAATTAAATGAATTTATCACAGCAATAAAGAAACTTAAACTTGTAAGGAAGACCAGCTCTAAATCTGCCAATGTTTAAACAGTCACACCCTTCCTGTGCCAGAAACATCTACAGAGAAGGATTTGTCCGCCAACTGACTGGATTGCAGTTATTCCCAAATCAAGCCAACGAGTGAACCAACAAACAGTCTTCTTTGACACAGTAATGCTATTATCATGTTGTTTATCTGGATTGTGTTTTGGAGCTCCTGCACAGAAGAAAAACAGCAAATGAGCATGACTGCAACATGAGCGCCTGCCTGTCCTAAGATCACTCTGGTCAGGACACTGCTAACTGAGAGACAACGCCAAGTTGTTAACTAACTGAAGGTGTGCGTCTCTTAACACAAACACACCTCATCAGAAATATCTTACACAGTGTGTAATACTTATAAGATGAAGACAGATGAGATAAAGTTCCAGAGAATTTTATGTGAGCCTTGAATCATAGCAATTACAGTGAATGATTATCCATCAAGGAATAGGAAACTAGCAATTCAGCTGGAGAGAAATTCAGACTCTGATTCAGTGAAACAGTTTTAAATAATCTTAGGTCAAGGGAAAAATCCACCAAGCCTGACAGATTAAACAGTTTCCATCTTTAGATCTACTTCCTCAGCAGTCCACCCTCACAACAGCTCAAAATGGGGTGACACATGACAAATGTTTGGACACTGAGATATGAGATAAACTGACAATAAGAAAGTGTTTCCTGGCCTGTGCCATCAGATCTCACAATATGACATGGCTGATGAAACGCAAGATTTAATCACAGTGAAGTTAAAAAACTATATCCATGCTGAAAGCTGTGTTAACTACAGACACGTATTTATCTGTTGAAATGTATTTCTAACCATTTCTACTAAGATATATTAATTTAGAAATGTAAAAAAAATTACAATAAAGTGTGGAAAGGGCAAAAACATAAAATAATAATGCCAAAATATAGAACTTTTGCTATAAATCAGCAGTTTTTAGAATGACTCAACAATTAGCAAGAGTTTCTGAGGAAGCGCAGTTGCAACATAAAGAGAATTCATTGGAAACTGTATTGAATAAAGTTCAACAAGGATGGGTTCACCGAAGAGTCCGTTATCGTTGTTGTAGTACAGAACAAAGCTCAGGACAGACACTTGTTGTGTATTTGTAGCCAGTGTAAGATGACGTTTGTGTCAAGCACAGCAGATATTAAACAGGATTAGCAAATAGGAAAAGTGTTTTTAGGAAATAAATCTACATTTTTATACTCACTGAACAGACATAACTAGAAATAAAAAGTGAAGTAAATTCACACTAAAATGTTGTGATATGAGCCAAGATGCTGCACTTCATGATGAGAACAAAACTGATGTGGTATTTCTAAATAAATGGGGCGGCAGTAGCTCAGTCCATAGAAACATCGCTTGGGAACCGGAGGGTGGCCAGTTGAAATCCAGCATGGACCAGAAATGAGGAAGATGGACAGACAGCTGGAGAGGTGACAGTTCACCTCCTGGTGCCTTTGAGCAAAGCACCAAACCCCCCAACTGCTCACAAGGCACTTCTCAGGGGGGCTGCCTATCACTCGTTCAGCACTCATTAAAAAACTATATCCATGTTAAAGGTTGAGTTAACTGTTATGTAAAAATACATAAATGAATGCAGTGTTCACATTTATTACATTTTTTAAAATTCTATAGTAATTATCTCTGTAAGGCATAATCTCATTATGCATTTGAGGTCAGAAAACTGAGAACAGGTACAGTCCAATCAGCCAGAGGAGAGGGGGGCTAAGGAAAGTATTATTGTTATTATTATTTAATAGGCTTTGCTATTCAGTTAAATTAATGTGGGCTTATCTTTTCATATCACGAAATAATAGTTATGCCAATGAGTTTTAGTACAAGACAAGTGAAAGTCACTCTTTTTTTTCTTCCCCCATTAGTACCGCCCCCTGGATCACCACACCCTAAGCATTTGCCTATAAATGGCATATCAGATGAACATCTTCAGTCCGCCTCTGCTCGTCTTTACGACATTTTGCAGCATTCTCTGCAAGACAACAGGTAAGAGGCTCCAGGTTTGTTTCTGAGTTAGGATTGTTTAATCCATGCACTTATTTAATTATTGTTTTCAACAGACGCTCACTACAACTTCATCTGAAGTCATGGCTGCTGAACCAAAATCTGCATACGGCCGTCCTCACCCAGGTAAAACTGCTATATAATCAATGTCTGTCAACATTAAATAGACTTTTAAATGTGGTATTATGACATAACAGGGTGAATTATATTTTAATGTAAATGCAACTCATTTAATACTACGGAAGCGCGTTGCATTCACTGGATAAAAAAAATCAGTTCAGTGTAGTTTCACAGCCGGCTGCACGCTAATGTTGTTGGTGTGGCTCCAGGGATGGCTCGTTTTGATGAAAATTATGTTGTAGCTCATTGTCTGTCTCACTACGGTTGAAAATATGCATGTTTTGTGTGTTAACGTTTCAAGAATTATTGATCCTGCCAATGTCTTTCCAACTTTACCAAAGTCAATGTGACACCTTTCCTCATCTCATGATTACGAGATCTTTCCTCATAATTATGAGATAAGGTGTCTAATTTATATAAGTGTCTCTTTATTCTGCACCTTAACAGAAATCAGAAACACATAATACTTACTGGAGAGGGTCTTGCATTTTAAAGAAGTGAAACAATGTCCAGCTCTCCTCCCAACAATAATTTTCATACAGTCCTTAATTCTTTTTCACAAGTCCTAATTATCATAATGTCAATGAATGTCACCCAGGCACCGTAGCCTTCACAGCAAAGCTGAATGCCGGAGACAGCCATCCAAAACAGTCTGGAGTCCTGAAGTTTAAGACTGTGCTGGTCAACGAGGGAGAAGGTTACAGTCCTGGCACAGGAGTCTTCACCTGTCCTGCGGATGGCTTCTATTACTTCATTGTGCATGTGTCTGTGCATGGGTGTGGGCAGTGTGCAATATTCAAAAATGGGGAGAAAATAGTGAGTCTGTATGACACCTCTGTTCCTAATAAGAAAAACCAAGTGGCCAGTGTGAGCACTGTGATTGAACTGTCAGCAAAAGACGAGGTCTGGGTGAATCTCTGGGGGCCTGGCAGAAATGATATCTTTGCAGATGAAGATACTGACACTGTCTTTACTGGGTTTCAGTTGGGTTAATGACATTAGTGTCAAAAAAGCTCTTGGAGGGGATTTCCCCCCACCATAATGAGCCAGTACCACCGCAGTGTATTCTTACTAAGTGAAGTTTGAGTACTATAAAATTTTGTGCTTGCTGCTAGATTTTCTGAGTGAGTAATATGCAATACTCTAACAAGTTAGTTGGTCTTCTCTGATTTAACATGATTTCTAGATGGTTTTCCCTGATTTAATAAGTTTTCTTTGATTTAATGAGATTTGCTTTAAGCTTTAAAGAAACACATATTACACAATGTAAACGTTGAAGCACTGTGCTAATCATTATGCTAGTGGTCATGCTAATGCTAGAACATTTGCTGATAACTGGAAACATTTTAACCGTTGTCAAATCACTGAAGCAGAACTCCTCTTTGAAGTGAAGTATGACATTAGTGTCAAAAAAGCTCTTGGAGAGGCTTTTTCCCATAAGAAGCCGGTACCCACATCAGTGTATTCTTACTAAGTGAAGTTTGTTACAAATGACACTGTATTGTGCTTTTGCATCAATAACTTCAATGTTTTACTGAAGTAAACTGTGTTGTGTATGCCCAATCATAATGTAATGCTGCATGGCTTTACTCTTAATAAAAATAAATATGCTTGAAGATTCTTTTTTCTTTTCTAAACTTTTCATCATGCAGTTCTAGGGGCTGCCATAGACTTCAATTGCAGCGGAAAAGGGATCGATAATAACAGGAAAAGCTACAAACACAATGGTGCCTTCATACAGCTGCTAGGCCCCCAGTCAATAGATTGCTGTGGCATGCAGAATCTGACTTCACAACTGAGAACTGAGACAGCTGAGAAGAATCACAATCAATCTCATTTTCTGATGCATTCTTTATTCTTCTTTTACAAAATAGTTAATTCAACAACTTCCAACACTGAATATCCTCATTGTTACGGACCTCAAGGGCTCACAAGGCCCGAAACACATTGAACGAAAACGTGAAGACAAAAGTTGGCACTAAAACAATGATAACTTTTATTCATTCAAAATACACGAAATTTAAAAAAAACAACAACAACAAAACAAAAAGGTTGGAGGTTCGGGCAAATAAACAAAAGAAAGGGGGAACACAGAGCCAGCCAACGGCCGTCGTACCCAATGTCCACCCCCAAACTAAACCTGCCTAAACCCCACTAAGCATAACTGAAAAGAAAAGACCGAAAACAGGACTACCAGAGGGGTATTGCACGAACGAAACTAGAATAAATAAATCCAGGATAATTAAGCAAGCCCAGTTTGACCTAGCCTGCTCAGCGCATCCTGGATTAATTGGTTGCACATATTCTGAGCCAGGATGAAAAGGTGCGGCTATGTTAAGCCAGGTGAAGATAGCTGGGATAAGTGCATGTTCACGGCATACTTAAACAGACCTTCGATCGCTCACATCAATCAATCACTGATTGAAACACGGATAAAAGTCGCTCTTTGTACTTCACGGCCGCTGAACAACAGCTCCCGATGAAGTTGTGTGAAGAGGTGAAAGATATTATGAGAAAAAAAGGCAATACCAATGTCATAATTAAAAAACGCAAGAAGGCTTGGCAGACAATAGTGGACCGGCTTAATGTGGAAGTAGTCCAAAACTGTACAATTAATAAACAGTGCTCCACTGGAACTGTCATAATTAGGCTACAGTTAAAGGAGTTACTTTTCAAGTCCACTAACTGTTGTACGCTTTACTTTAAAAGTGAGAAGCAGGTGCATGTTACTCAGGAAATGTGGAGTATGAATAGGCGCAAACAATTATCCACAATGTGTCATTTAATCTATTTTTCTTATGTTACGTTTTTATCTATTTTATATTTCTATCCTTTATAAAGAACAAACCTGTCTGACCATAAAAGGACCTGGCAGGCTGGTAAGTGCTAAGGCGATAATAAGAAGTGAAACATAAATAAAACAACGACCACGTCCCCTGTGCCACCTAACAGAAGCAAAGGTGGCCTACAAATGCTGAATTAAGCAACAGCTAAGAAGATCCATGCTGACATGTTCATAATGATAATGATAATAAGCTAATGTTTAGTATGCACACTATATCAGTTTAGTGTGCTAGCATGCTAACATTCACCAGGAAACACTTCACCAGGAAACATTCAGTCACCTGACAGCTGCCATGGAGGAGGAGGAATGTATTTCCTGCATATCAACCTCTGCAAATACTTCTGAGACAGAGAATGTAATCAAACAAGGAAATAAACTGAAGTAAACCTTGTCTGTGTTCCTGACGTTAGTTGTAGTTGTAGTTGTTAGCTGCTGAGTTATTGTAGTTGAATGATACAATTCTCTGCTACTTTATCGTATCAAACACAATCTATGATCCTTCTGATAACAATGCAGGCTTGTGTGTGTTCACAGACATTTCTTTGAAAATCTCCACAATGTAATTCATATCAGATGAACAGATGTAACCACAGTCATGCCAGGGTTGTGGTTGCACATGTAGCTCCACCCAGCATGTAGTGGGGCCACTTTTCAGGTGTATCCAAGGGTGGTTACTCTGTATAAATACATGTGCGTTGGATGAACAGTTCAAACACTTAGACGCATAAAAGAAGAAAGACGGTTAACTTCTCTATCAACTCAGCTTTTGACAATGGATGCTGTCGTGGGTGGATGGAGTGAGACATTACCTGCTGGTGAGGATATTCAGCGCATTTGTGATGAGGTGAGCGTCAGTCTAACTTAAATCTTCACAACCTCTACACACAACTGTCTGCTTTGCATTTCAGGCTGGATTTACATCACATCTTATTTTATTCTTCACACAGGTGAAGCGCCAAGTGGAGGAAAAGACAGGCAAGAAATATGAAATATTCAGAGCCGTTCAATACAGGAGTCAGGTTGTGGCTGGAATGAACTATCTCATCAAGGTAAGATACATTTTGATATTATTTATTTGAAAAAATAAACAAAGTCTGGAATGAAACTTGACTGATGTCAGACTTCACTGCATTGCCTGGGGCCATCTTGTGTAACATGTGGATGCTGCAGCAAAAAAGTGAGCGACAATGAGGCAGTCCGCTCAAAATCTTGAATGAAAGAATGAATCGAATGCGTGTACGGGCCAAAATCCTCCCAATACCGTGATCCTGACAAAGAAGTTTGCATATTAAAAGATTCTGACTGTTCAACAACACAAGATGAAGATGAATATATTTGTTTAAATGTTCTCTGTTCTGCAGGTTCATGTGGGAAGTGATAATTACCTCGTTATTGGAGTCTTCCAAAACCTTCCATGTTATGGAGGAAATTGTGTGGTAAATCTTGTGGAAGAAGGCCATCACAAAGATGATCCCATCATCATTCCTAAAGGAATTTGAAGAAGAGAACAACCTGATTCAACCTCTCACTGCGTCCAGGCAGATTTCTTTTCCAATGTATTAACACATATACAGAATATGAGGATATACAATGTTGGAAGGAAAGATGTTGAGTAAAGAACAATAAAGAACGCATCAGAAAATGAGATTTATTGTGATTATTTTTTGCAAGTGCTGAGTCAATCAAACTTGACTAATAAAACATGGAGATGACTGAATATTGAACAAGTGCAACTACATGGTTAAAGTTTGCTTTAATTTGTTAAGTTCTCTGTTTGAAATTACAAGTTAAAGTTGCAGGTCAATTTTCATGTATAAAACAACATACAAATGACAACAAAAAAATGATGTTACAGTCCACTGAATCTTTATTGTGAACTGATTCCACTAAATTGACATTTGGTGTCTGGAAGGAGCAAGTTTAATATCTACAGACATAATAAAGAAGGTGAAAGAATTGCATTGACTTGATCTCATGATGTTTCTAAAAATATGCCATGAAGTTTGAATTCACTAGTAATTATTGATACATTAGGTTGTCCAGCCATCCATTTTCCATAACTGCTTAACCTTATCAGGGCTGGAGCAGATCCTAGCTAACGATGGACAAGGGGTGGGACAAGTTACTAGCTTGTCACAGGGCTGACACTTAGAGACGGTCACATTCACCTATGGGCATTCATCTATGAGCAGTCGCCAATTAACCTGCATGTCTTTGGACTGTGGGAGAACACATACTCTGAGAGAACAGACACAGGGAAAACATGCAGACTCTAAGGTGCCAACCAGGGTTTGAACCAGGAACCATTATTATATTGTGTGTCAGCAGTATTTGTTAATCCCTGGACTTCACGTGGCAGTAACATCCCTGTTAGTTTCAATTACAGACTACTGTAACTACACTGGTCCAATGAAATGTTGGCCATGAATCATACAGATGTCTTCATCTCTCTCTATCTCTGGTCATCAGACATTGTGAAAACTGTAAAGAAATAAAGGATTCAAACATAAAATAAAATAAACAACCATATAAAGTCTTTCTCTGGGACAGTTACAACTACTGTTCCTCTTTAATAAGCATATGCTGCATGGAGCTTGTTCCCATTACCACATGAAACAGATGTTTGGTGTTGGTTCTGCAGTTTTGCAGCTATCTTATCTCTCTGATGTTAACTCACATTATAAAGTCATGTTTGTTGCAGTGCCTTTAGTCAAATGACTTTTGATTATTTCTCTTGTGAATTTATTCAAATTCCAGTTTGAAAACAGAAAAAGCTGCAATAAGTAAAATCTGATGAGAGGACAGTTTCACACTTCATCACATCATTATCTATGTCATGCTGTTTGTTTGAAAGCATGAAGCAATCTCAGACGCAAGGACATTTCTGTGGAATACGAGAAACAAAGAAAACAAAGTAAAACATAAAACAGGTTTTGACTTTGATCTGAATTCGTGAGAAAGTGTCCTCTATATTCAAACAAATGCAGTTACTGAATGACTTTGTTTGTGTAGCATCTGCCCTGCAGGTATTTTGCAACTTTTACGCAATGAGTTGTTGTTGTTGGATGTCTTGACAAAACGGTTACATTCAGCGGCTCTTTTGGCAGCAGCACAGTGTCTCTCCGCTCCGGTTACCAGTGAGTTTCGGAGATGCCTTGAAACTTTCTCATGATTTTCAGTAAAACCACAAATGTATCCTGATTGTACAAATCATCATCATGCTTTGGTATTTATCCTCACTCTTATTTATCAGACAGGACCTCTGATTAATATCTTAATTTGGCTGCATGTCAGAAAATGAACTGCCTGTGTCTCTGATAAATCCAAACAAAATAGTTCAGATAAAAACAATTTCCCTCGCTTCTATTTCTAGGCTGACTTTCTAGTTTGATAACAGCTAGTTTATTTGGTTTCTGGACCAAATGATTGTTCAGGATCCACAGTCTGTGAACAATTTTTTATTTCTTTCATTTACTTTTCACATAATGCTACTGTTTGTAGTTACTTGCCAACCCTCAGTATCTCAAGTATTTGAGATATGATGTTGAATGACTTGTCCATCTCTGTTGTGCGTGTGTGCACTGCATTATTAGTGGTGTATGTGATGTGTTGATTGCACTAGAAGTTTTTTGGGACCACAAATGAAATCTTGTTTAGGGTCTCTAAAAGCCGAGGGCTGGGCTATTTCAGCTCTGACCTGTTGAACTTTAACATCTCAATCTACTATTTTCACTTAAAGCCACAAAATTTACTACAACTCCATTTCCAACAAAGTTTGAATGCTGTGCAAAATGTTAATAGAAAATACAATGATGTACAAAACAGTGAAACCTCACATTTAGCAAAAAATAAAAAAAAATAGTGCAAGGACAACTTACCAAATGTTGAAACCAAGAAATTTGATTGTTTTTAGGACAGGATTGTGTTTACCACTCTGTTCATCACCTCTTCTTTAAACAACACTGTATGTGTCTGGGGTTTGAGGAACCTTTGCTGATATCTTGAAAGAAGAATGTTTTCCCATTCTTGCGTCATGCAGGATTTTATGAAGGTACATTTGTGTCTTTATTGTTCAATCAAAAAAAAAGGTTGCTTCAATCAAAAAAAACCTGTTTTAATCAAAGAAAAAAGTATTTGAATGCAAAAATATAGTTGAGACTCAAAAAATGCATTTGAACACTGTTTTTCTTTGCTTGAAAATGTTTTCTATGATAGAAGTGAAGTTTTTTTTGTTTGAAGCAGCTTTTTTGATTGAAGTATTGTCGTTTTGTGTTTGGGTAAGACATTTGTGTCTTTATAACTCAATCAAAAAAGAAGTTGCTTCAAACAAACAAAAAATATGTTCAATAAAAAAATCACTTCAATCAAAAAATAAACCTTTTCAGTCATAGAAAAAATGTTTTTGAATGCAAAAAAATATTTGAGACTCAAAAAATTGCACTTGAACACTTTTTTTTGATTGAAAATGTTTTCTTTGATTGAAGTAATCTTTTCTGTGTTTGGATCATGTTATGGGTAGGACATTTGTGTCTTAATTAAAACATTTTCAATAAAATTGATGAGTCATTCTAAAAACTGCTGATTTATAACAAAAGTTCTGTATTTTGGCATTATTATTATTATTATTATTATTATTATTATTATTATTATTATTATTATTTTGCCCTTTCCACACTTTATTGTAAAAATACATTTTTTTAAATTTCTAAATTAACATATCTTGGCTGGTAGAAATGGTTAAAAATACATTTCAAAATACATTTCAACAGATAAATACGTGTCTGTAGTTAACACAGCTTTCAGCATGGATATAGTTTTTTAACTTCACTGTGATTAAATCTTGCGTTTCATCAGCCATGTCATATTGTGAGATCTGATGGCTCAGGCCAGGAAACACTTTCTAATTGTCAGTTTATGTCATATCTCACACATTCCTATGACATTTAAAATATGAGTGATGGTGAATCCCCACATGCCCACTTGAGGCTTATACTGAAGGTGTGATCCTTGGAGCATATGTTGTTGTAGTCTCCATTGCTGTCAGTTCATTCACTTTTGTAACAGCTGGCGATTTTTGAACTTTTATCAACACCTGCCTTGAAAAAGCAAAAACGGTCAACAAGTTAAGAACCACAGTCTAGATACATGACAGTAATATTACTTTGTCGGTATTTCCCAGTTACTCAAAATGAAATCCTCTTTGCTGGAAGAAATGATTACAAATACATTAAAAAAGGTAAATAAATCTCTTTAGTTAACTCAACCTTTAACATTTAAAATAGCACACCATAACATTAAGTGACAGGGAGAGGGTCACCTACAGTATATCACATGACAGTTAGTTTAATTGGTACAATAAATTGCTACTTGTGATGTTGGTTGGTTCTGCATGGTCAAAGATGAAAAAATCTTCTACACCCAGTGTCCAAACATTTGTCATGTGTCACCCCATTTTGAGCTGTTGTGAGGGTGGACTGTTGAGGAAGTAGATCTAAAGATGGAAAATGTTTAATCTGTCAGGCTTGGTGGATTTTTCCCTTGACCTAAGATTATTTAAAACTGTTTCACTGAATCAAAGTCTGAATTTCTCTCCAGCTGAATTGCTAGTTTCCTATTCCTTGATGGACAATCATTCATTGTAATTGCTATGATTCAAGGCTCACATAAAATTCTCTGGAACTTTATCTCATCTGTCTTCATCTTACACACTGTGTGAGATAGTTCTGATGAGGTGTGTTTGTGTTAAGAGACGCACACCTTCAGTTAGTTAACAGCTTGTGGCATTGTGGCAACCCAGCATGTAGTGGGGCCGCCTTTCAGGTGTATCCAAGGGTGGTTACTCTGTATAAATACATGTGTGTTTGATGAACAGTTTAAACACCTGAGACGCATAAAAGAAGAAAGACAGTTGACTTCTCTATCAACTCAGCTTGTGACAATGAATTCTGTCCTGGGTGAATGGAGTGAGACAATATTTGTTATTCAGTTCATTAGTGATGAGATGAGCTACAGTCTAACTTAATTCTTCACATCCTCTACACACAACTGTCTGGTTTGTATTTCAGGTTGGATTTACATCACATCTAATTTTATTCTTCACACAGGTGAAGCCCCAAGTGGAGGAAAAGACGGGCAAGAAATATGAAACATTCAGAGCTGTTCAATACAGGAGTCAGGTTGTGGCTGGAACCAACTATCTCCTGAAGGTAAATAATGTTATCATTTGGAAAAATGTTTACAAGCCTCACATGTGTGTCAGTATATTTTACACAGATTCAATTCATTGTGGCATCCACTCCAATCTAATGTCCAATGTGTGACAGGCCAATAAACACCAGTTAAACATGTCTCTGATGTTAGAAGGTTCTGCTCCTGCTGCACTGTGTTCAACAGCAGATGAACATATTTGTTAAAAACGTTCCCCTCCTTTTCCTGCAGGTTCACACCGGAGGAACGAACTACATTCATCTGTTTGTCTTCCAAGAGCTTCGTGTTCAGGGAGAAAAGGTTGTGCTGTCTAAAGTACAGGAGAACAAATCCGAACAAGATCCCCTGCGACCTTTTTAACAAAACAATGTTCACAGTCTGCAATCTCATATGAACCTTCATTGTGAACTGATTCCACAAAATTGACATTTGGTGTCTGGAAGGAGCAAGTTGAATATCTAAAGACAATAAAGAAAGCATTTAAATAGTCGCCATGTATTTTGTGTGATTCTTGTATGCAGCATTTGTTTTTCTTTTGTGAAGTCTGATCTCTAAAATAAAATATCTTGGCTGGTAGAAATGGTTAGAAATACATTTCAACAGATAAATACGTGTCTGTAGTTAACACAGTTTTCAGCATGGATATAGTTTTTTAACTTCACTGTGATTAAATCTTGCGTTTCATCAGCCATGTCATATTGTGAGATCTGATGGCACAGGCCAGGAAACACTTTCTAATTGACAGTTTACTCAGGGATTTATAATACGGTAATGTCTTTTCCAGCTACAGAGTTGTAGCCCTGCGGCTTTATCCTGAAATTATTAAACACAACAAATGCAAAATGAGAATTTAGAATTCATCAAGTCCTCTGCCTCGACTTAAATAAGAGATAGGTGGACAGTGATTTAGGATTTGTCCAGAACAAACTGGACAGCGTCTGTGCAAACTGCATGCACAGAGGTCATAGATTGTACATTTGAGCTGCCAGTGGAGTAAAAACTGGACAGCTGTAGTTTTTTTCGTACCTAACTCGTGAACAGACAGTCTGAGGTCATTTGCTCTCGGATAATAGACACTGGAGCGCAAATGCTTCATCTTTCTGCCTGTGAGGAAAACTGACATCCATTGTCAGAGGTGGGAAGGTTGTCAAGTTGTCATTTTTGTCGGCCAGCCAATGTCACCTTCCTCTTCTCATGCTATAATTGGTTATTCAAAGTTCAACAACACACGCGCGTTTTATTGAATCAGAGTCTGAATTTCTCTCCAGTTGAATTGCTACAATAAACTGCTACCAGTTCATTATTTGACAATCATTGATTGTAATTGATATGATAAGGCTATATTTACAATGGCTAAACCTGTGGGACCATGGAGTGAGACAAGAGATGCCACTGAATCAGTTCAGCGCATTTGTGATGAGCTGAGCTTCGGTCTAACTTAATTCTTCACAACCTCTGGTTTGCATTTCAGGCTGGATTTACATCAGATCTTATTTTATTCTTCACACAGGTGAAGTGCCAAGTGGAGGAACAGACAGGCAAGAAATATGAAACATACAAAGCCATTAAATTCAGGAGTCACCGTGAGACTGGAATGAACTATCTCATCAAGGTAATAAATATTTGTTTATTTGTTTATTTGAAAGAAAAGAACTACATACATACACACACACACACACACACACACACACACATATATATATATATATACACATGTATATATGTATAGACTCTTCAGTGAAGAGTCTCCTGCTGAACGTTCAATACAGATTGAAAGAAAGAACAAAAGTATGATATGATGATGAAATTGCACATGTTTGTTGAGATGTTTAATCTCTTCCCTGCAGGTTCATGTGGGGGTGAAGTGCCAATGTCTCGATTACCTCCATATTCGAGTCTTCAAGAACTTTCCATGTACTGGAGGAAAGACTGTACTCAATTTTGTCGAGCCAGGCCATCAGGAATGTGACCTCCTTACTCCTTAAGTAATATAAAGCACAGCCTGTTTCAACTGATCACTGCCTCCGGACAGATTTCATATCCAATGTATTAACACAACAGTGTATGATGACATTCAGTGTTGGAAGATGTTGAATTAACTATTTTGTAAAAGAAGAATAAAGAAGGCATCAAAAAATGAGATTCTCAGTTGTGAAGTCAGATTCTGCATGCCACAGCAATCTATTGACTGGGGCCTAGCAGCTGTATGAAGGCACCATTGTGTTTGTAGCTTTTCCTGTTATTATCGATCCCTTTTCCGCTGCAATTGAAGTCTATGGCAGCCCCTAGAACTGCATGATGAAAAGTTTATAAAGGAAAAAAGAATCTTCAAGCATATTTATTTTTATTAAGAGTAAAGCCATGCAGCATTACATTATGATTGGGCATACACAACACAGTTTACTTCAGTAAAACATTGAAGTTATTGATGCAAAAGCACAATACAGTGTCATTTGTAACAAACTTCACTTAGTAAGAATACACTGATGTGGTACCGGCTTCTTATGGGAAAAAGCCCCTCCAAGAGCTTTTTTGACACTAATGTCATACTTCACTTCAAAGAGGAGTTCTGCTTCAGTGATTTGACAACGGTTAAAATGTTTCCAGTTATCAGCAAATGTTCTAGCATTAGCATGACCACTAGCATAATGATTAGCACAGTGCTTCAACGTTTACATTGTGTAGTATGTGTTTCTTTAAAGCTTAAAGCAAATCTCATTAAATCAAAGAAAACTTATTAAATCAGGGAAAACCATCTAGAAATCATGTTAAATCAGAGAAGACCAACTAACTTGTTAGAGTATTGCATATTACGTACTCAGAAAATCTAGCAGCAAGCACTAAATTTTATAGTACTCAAACTTCACTTAGTAAGAATACACTGCGGTGGTACTGGCTCATTATGGTGGGGGGAAATCCCCTCCAAGAGCTTTTTTGACACTAATGTCATTAACCCAACTGAAACCCAGTAAAGACAGTGTCAGTATCTTCATCTGCAAAGATATCATTTCTGCCAGGCCCCCAGAGATTCACCCAGACCTCGTCTTTTGCTGACAGTTCAATCACAGTGCTCACACTGGCCACTTGGTTTTTCTTATTAGGAACAGAGGTGTCATACAGACTCACTATTTTCTCCCCATTTTTGAATATTGCACACTGCCCACACCCATGCACAGACACATGCACAATGAAGTAATAGAAGCCATCCGCAGGACAGGTGAAGACTCCTGTGCCAGGACTGTAACCTTCTCCCTCGTTGACCAGCACAGTCTTAAACTTCAGGACTCCAGACTGTTTTGGATGGCTGTCTCCGGCATTCAGCTTTGCTGTGAAGGCTACGGTGCCTGGGTGACATTCATTGACATTATGATAATTAGGACTTGTGAAAAAGAATTAAGGACTGTATGAAAATGATTGTTGGGAGGAGAGCTGGACATTGTTTCACTTCTTTAAAATGCAAGACCCTCTCCAGTAAGTATTATGTGTTTCTGATTTCTGTTAAGGTGCAGAATAAAGAGACACTTATATAAATTAGACACCTTATCTCATAATTATGAGGAAAGATCTCGTAATCATGAGATGAGGAAAAGTGTCACATTGACTTTGGTAAAGTTGGAAAGACATTGGCAGGATCAATAATTCTTAAGTGAAACATTAACACACAAAACATGCATATTTTCAACCGTAGTGAGACAGACAATGAGCTACAACATAATTTTCATCAAAACGAGCCATCCCTGGAGCCACACCAACAACATTAGTGTTTACGTGCAGCCGGCTGTGAAACTACACTGAACTGATTTTTTTCATCCAGTGAATGCAACACGCTTCCGTAGTATTAAATGAGTTGCATTTACATTAAAATATAATTCACCCTGTTATGTCATAATACCACATTTAAAAGTCTATTTAATGTTGACAGACATTGATTATATAGCAGTTTTACCTGTTCCATGACGGCCGTATGCAGATTTTGGTTCAGCAGCCATGACTTCAGATGAAGTTGTAGTGAGCGTCTGTTGAAAACAATAATTAAATAAGTGCATGGATTAAACAATCCTAACTCAGAAACAAACCTGGAGCCTCTTACCTGTTGTCTTGCAGAGAATGCTGCAAAATGTCGTAAAGACGAGCAGAGGCGGACTGAAGATGTTCATCTGATATGCCATTTATAGGCAAATGCTTAGGGTGTGGTGATCCAGGGGGCGGTACTAATGGGGGAAGAAAAAAAAGAGTAACTTTCACTTGTCTTGTACTAAAACTCATTGGCATAACTATTATTTCTTGATATGAAAAAATAAGCCCACATTAATTTAACTGAATAGCAAAGCCTATTAAATAATAATAACAATAATACTTTCCTTAGCCCCCCTCTCCTCTGGCTGATTGGACTGTACCTGTTCTCAGTTTTCTGACCTCAAATGCATAATGAGATTATGCCTTACAGAGATAATTACTATAGAATTTTAAAAAATGTAATAAATGTGAACACTGCATTCATTTATGTATTTTTACATAACAGTTAAATCAACCTTTAACAGTTTTTTAATGAGTGCTGAACGAACTCTCAGGGATTCAAAATAGTTTAAAAGGGACCAAGCTGTGTAATCCATTAACAGACAATTAAAATAGCACACCATAACATGAAGTGACAGGGAGTGGGTCACCTACAGTATATCACCTGACAGTTAGTTTAATTGGTACAATAAATTGCTAACAATGATTTTCTACACCCAGTGTCCAAACATTTGTCATGTGTCACCCCATTTTGAGCTGTTGTGAGGGTGGACTGTTGAGGAAGTAGATCTAAAGATGGAAAATGTTTAATCGGTCAGGCTTGGTGGATTTTTCCCTTGACCTAAGTTTGACACATGATGACAAGCACACATAGAGTACAAAAGGTTGTAGACATGCAAACATGGAGAGAGAATGGCCGCTGAACCGCTCTTCAGTTGGAGTGGTTTGGTGCCTTACTCAAGGGCACCTCAGCAGTGAGCTGTCACCTCTCCACCTACCTGTCCATCTTCCTTATTTTGGCTCCATGCTGGACTTCAACTGGCCACCCTCCAGTTCCCAAGCGATGTTTTCTACGGACTGAGCTATTGTAGATTGAGATTTACTAAAAACCAAACACTTTTCTTATTTCCTAATCCTGTAATCAAGTGTCTGCCCTGAGCTTTGTTCCTGCACATATAGTTCATATATACAACAATGATAATGGACCCTTCAGTGAACCCATCCTTGTTGAACTTTATTCAATACAGTTTCCAATGAATTCTCTTTATGTTGCAACTGCGCTTCCTCAGAAACTCCTGCTAATTGTTGAGTCATTCTAAAAGTCGATTTCTTTATTTTTCCCTTTCTTTTTTAATCTTCAACGTTAAACGTTAAATTTCAGCATTAATAAAGGGTTTGTACGAGATATCCATTCTAAAGTCTTATAAAATCCCAAAAGAGTTCAGTGCAGTGTCATTACAAGCAACAATTTGACTATAGCTGCTTTAAAGATGCACCAGATGATCATCTGGCATCAAAGTAATTAGTATTGTGATATTGTCTATTTGAAAAAAGAAAGAAAGTCTTTTATTAATATGGACTGAATTAATTGTGACATTCATTTCAACAACACACGATGAAGATGAATATATTTGTTTAGATGTTTAATCTCTTCTCTGCAGGTTCATGTGGGATGTGACGATTACCTCCATATTCACGTCTTCCAAAACATTGAACACATATAGTTTGTATAAATTCTGTAAACAGTTGAACTCGAGCACTTTCACTGGGACATATAGAAACACACTTCATCACATTCATTAATTGTACCTTCTCACATTTCTATGGCTGGAGATTTCAATGAGAAAAAGGGATGCCAGTGAGGAAACTCAGAAGCAATGAACCTGCGCAGGTATGCATCCATCAGGGAGCTTAATCATACCTACAATTAGCCACTAGGTGTCAGTATTACATGTACAGTGATGCTTGAAAAGACTTTAACAGAGATAATTTACAGTTTTGTACTAAAAGTTTAAGAAGCTTAAAATAACCAATAACTAAATGTCTTCATGCTGTTGGAGCTTTCAGCTTTGTTCTGGCCCACCACAACAATGGCTGACTCTTCAGTGAACCCATCCTCGTTGAACTTCATCCAGTATGGTTTCCCTTCTATGTTGCAACTGCATGTCCTCAGAAATCCTCACTTATTGTTGAGTAATTCTAAGAACTGCTGATTTCTTGCAAACTTTGTCAAATGTTACAACTTCTGTCTGTAACTAGTGTAATGACACATAGTGCATGATTAACAGCTGATGTAATCATATCTGAGCATACATGATCATTACAGTGAGTTATACAATGTTTATTAAATTGTATGTACATTTATTCACAGGGTGCTTTATATTTAATGAATTCTTTCATTTTTTCACATTCTTGGTTTTTGGAAAATGTAGTTTTAACTAAAGAAATTTTCAGTGACTGATATGTAGGATTTAGTGGCAACAACCATTCCGAGCATGAAGGGTGTTATGGAATTTTCTGTTCTTGTAGTGTTCTGAGTGACGCATATATACTTTTAAATGGAAGATAATAAAAGCACACACAGACACACAAAACACACAAATATACAGACACATTACACAAGGTCACACGAGGTCACGTGTTGGCCTTGAGGTCCTCTGCAGTATTAACTGTTTGGCTTTGACTGGCAGCAGTAGGTGCCAGTCTATCTCAACACTGTGGGGGGCAGGGTTGAAGAAATCTAGTGCTGCCTGCTTAGATATAATAGATAGCTCGCCATTGACATTCCAGTCTGCAGAAACAGACATCTTTGTCTCCAGACTACAATATGTTGACAATGACACTGTTCTTGGTAAAAACATTCTCTTTAACTAATTCTGGGCATATAGTATTTGTGGTGTTATCTTGGGGTTTAAAGTATATCCACCAGCACGAGGTGGGCAGAATGTGAGACCGACTCAGGCACTTCTGATGTACTCTAATCTCCTTGGCCAAGCGTCAATAGACAATGCAGCATAAGACATCAGAGGCTCCTGAACACTTTCTTCCTTCCTGACCTCACCATTGACCTTTGACTTCAGCAATTTCTCCACAACAAAGGGGAGAAAACTACGGTGACTGCAGAAAATGTAAAAGACCCGTTCTGGAGCCAGTGTTCAGTTTGTTGATCTTAGTTCTCAGTTGTAGATTTATTTCCTCAATGCCAAACATTTTTCTTCTGAATTATGTTGAAATCAAACTAACCTCTGTGGACCTTTGTGTCCACATATTTTCTTGTTCGTCACCATGCATGCACTTACAAAAGATGTAGCACTTCCCTACTTACAGCCCACATACTGTACTGAGGTTTGTTCTGCACCACCACAACAATAACGGACTCTTCAGTGAACGCATCCTTGCTGAACTTTGTCCAATAGAGTTTGAAAGAAAAGAAAAGAAGTATCATACATGATGAAATTGCATATGTTTATTGAGATGTTTAATCTCTTCCCTGCAGGTTCATGTGGGGTTGGGGTGCCAAGGTGTTGATTACCTCCATATTCATGTCTTCAAGAACTTTCCATGTAGTGGAGGAAAGAGTATAGTCAATTTTGTCGAGGAAGGCCATCAGAATTATGACCCCCTTATTCCTTAAGTAATTTAAAGCACAGTCTGTTTCAACTGATCACTGCCTCTAGACAGATTTCATATGCAATGTATTAACACAAATTTATAGTGTATGAGTGTTACGTGAGGCCAGGAGGTAGGACTATGTCAATGGCGAGCTATCTATTATGTCTAAGCAGGCAGCACTAGATTTCTTCAACCCTGGCCCCCACAGTGTTGAGATAGACTGGCACCTACTGTTGCTAGTCAAAGCCAAACAATTAATACTGCCGAGGACCTCAAGGCCCACACGTGACCTCGTGTGACCTTGTGTAATGTGTCTGTATGTTTGTGTGTTTTGTGTGTCTGTGTGTGCTTTTATTATCTTCCATTTAAAAGTATATATGCATATATATATAAAGCGCCCTGTGAATAAATGAATCATATATGCTCAGATATGATTACATCAGCTGTTAATCATGCATTTTGTGTCATTGCACTAGCTACAGACAGAAGTTGTAACATTTGACAAAGTTTGCAAGAAATCAGCAGTTCTTAGAATTACTCAACAATAAGTGAGAGTTTCTGAGGACATGCAGTTGCAACATAGAAGGGAAACCATACTGGATAAAGTTCAACGAGGATGGGTTCACTGACGAGTCAGCCATTGTTTAATGTTGCTGCTACAAGATTGCGAGTGGACTGTCTCATTGCCATGGTGATAACACCTTATGCCTCCACTCCAACGAGTGTACCAACAAACACTCTTGACAAGTCCAGTCCCTCACAGCCCCGACTATCCTGGCCTATGGACACATCTTCACAGTTACCTGAAATATCTTGTATGATGTGTAATAATATGATGATAAGGTAGCAGAGAATTTCATGTGAGAATTAAATGAATTTATCACAGCAATAAAGAAACTTAAACTTGTAAGGAAGACCAGCTCTAAATCTGCCAATGTTTAAACAGTCACACCCTTCCTGTGCCAGAAACATCTACAGAGAAGGATTTGTCCGCCAACTGACTGGATTGCAGTTATTCTCAAATCAAGCCAACGAGTGAACCAACAAACAGTCTTCTTTGACACAGTAATGCTATTGTCATGTTGTTTATCTGGATTGTGTTTTGGAGCTCCTGCACAGAAGAAAAACAGCAAATGAGCATGACTGCAACATGAGCGCCTGCCTGTCCTAAGATCACTCTGGTCAGGACACTGCTAACTGAGAGACAACGCCAAGTTGTTAACTAACTGAAGGTGTGCGTCTCTTAACACAAACACACCTCATCAGAAATATCTTACACAGTGTGTAATACTTATAAGATGAAGACAGATGTGATAAAGTTCCAGAGAATTTTATGTGAGCCTTGAATCATAGCAATTACAATGAATGATTGTCCATCAAGGAATAGGAAACTAGCAATTCAGCTGGAGAGAAATTCAGACTCTGATTCAGTGAAACAGTTTTAAATAATCTTAGGTCAAGGGAAAAATCCACCAAGCCTGACAGATTAAACAGTTTCCATCTTTAGATCTACTTCCTCAGCAGTCCACCCTCACAACAGCTCAAAATGGGGTGACACATGACAAATGTTTGGACACTGAGATATGAGATAAACTGACAATAAGAAAGTGTTTCCTGGCCTGTGCCATCAGATCTCACAATATGACATGGCTGATGAAACGCAAGATTTAATCACAGTGAAGTTAAAAAAACTATATCCATGCTGAAAGCTGTGTTAACTACAGACACGTATTTATCTGTTGAAATGTATTTCTAACCATTTCTACTAAGATATATTAATTTAGAAATGTAAAAAAATTACAATAAGTGTGGAAAGGGCAAAAAACATAAAATAATAATGCCAAAATATAGAACTTTGCTATAAATCAGCAGTTTTTAGAATGACTCAACAATTAGCAAGAGTTTCTGAGGAAGCGCAGTTGCAACATAAAGAGAATTCATTGGAAACTGTATTGAATAAAGTTCAACAAGGATGGGTTCACCGAAGAGTCCGTTATCGTTGTTGTAGTACAGAACAAAGCTCAGGACAGACACTTGTTGTGTATTTGTAGCCAGTGTAAGATGACGTTTGTGTCAAGCACAGCAGATATTAAACAGGATAAGCAAATAGGAAATGTGTTTTTAGGAAATAAATCTACATTTTTATACTCACTGAACAGACATAACTAGAAATAAAAAGTGAAATAAATTCACACTAAAATGTTGTGATATGAGCCAAGATGCTGCACTTCATGATGAGAACAAAACTGATGTGGTATTTCTAAATAAATGGGGCGGCAGTAGCTCAGTCCATAGAAACATCGCTTGGGAACCGGAGGGTGGCCAGTTGAAATCCAGCATGGACCAGAAATGAGGAAGATGGACAGACAGCTGGAGAGGTGACAGTTCACCTCCTGGTGCCTTTGAGCAAAGCACCAAACCCCCCAACTGCTCACAAGACACTTCTCAGGGGGGCTGCCTATCACTCGTTCAGCACTCATTAAAAAACTATATCCATGTTAAAGGTTGAGTTAACTGTTATGTAAAAATACATAAATGAATGCAGTGTTCACATTTATTACATTTTTTAAAATTCCATAGTAATTATCTCTGTAAGGCATAATCTCATTATGCATTTGAGGTCAAAAAACTGAGAACAGGTACAGTCCAATCAGCCAGAGGAGAGGGGGGCTAAGGAAAGTATTATTGTTATTATTATTTAATAGGCTTTGCTATTCAGTTAAATTAATGTGGGCTTATTTTTTTATATCAAGAAATAATAGTTATACCAATGAGTTTTAGTATAAGACAAGTGAAAGTTACTCTTTTTTTTCTTCCCCCATTAGTACCGCCCCCTGGATCACCACACCCTAAGCATTTGCCTATAAATGGCATATCAGATGAACATCTTCAGTCCGCCTCTGCTCGTCTTTACGACATTTTGCAGCATTCTCTGCAAGACAACAGGTAAGAGGCTCCAGGTTTGTTTCTGAGTTAGGATTGTTTAATCCATGCACTTATTTAATTATTGTTTTCAACAGACGCTCACTACAACATCATCTGAAGTCATGGCTGCTGAACTAAAACCTGGATACGGCTGTCCTCAACCAGGTAAAACTGCTATATAATCAATGTCTGTCAACATTAAATAGACTTTTAAATGTGGTATTATGACATAACAGGGTGAATTATATTTAAATGTAAATGCAACTTATTTAATACTACGGAAGCGCGTTGCATTCACTGGATAAAAAAAATCAGTTCAGTGTAGTTTCACAGCCGGCTGCACGTAAACGCTAATGTTGTTGGTGTGGCTCCAGGGATGGCTTGTTTTGATGAAAATTATGTTGTAGCTCATTGTCTGTCTCACTACGGTTGAAAATATGCATGTTTTGTGTGTTAATGTTTCACTTAAGAATTATTGATCCTGCCAATGTCTTTCCAACTTTACCAAAGTCAATGTGACACTTTTCCTCATCTCGTGATTACGAGATCTTTCCTCATAATTATGAGATAAGGTGTCTAATTTATATAAGTGTCTCTTTATTCTGCACCTTAACAGAAATCAGAAACACATAATACTTACTGGAGAGGGTCTTGCATTTTAAAGAAGTGAAACAATGTCCAGCTCTCCTCCCAACAATCATTTTCATACAGTCCTTAATTCTTTTTCACAAGTCCTAATTATCATAATGTCAATGAATGTCACCCAGGCACCGTAGCCTTCACAGCAAAGCTGAATGCCGGAGACAGCCATCCAAAACAGTCTGGAGTCCTGAAGTTCAAGACTGTGCTGGTCAACGAGGGAGAAGGTTACAGTCCTGGCACAGGAGTCTTCACCTGTCCTGCGGATGGCTTCTATTACTTCATTGTGCATGTGTCTGTGCATGGGTGTGGGCAGTGTGCAATATTCAAAAATGGGGAGAAAATAGTGAGTCTGTATGACACCTCTGTTCCTAATAAGAAAAACCAAGTGGCCAGTGTGAGCACTGTGATTGAACTGTCAGCAAAAGACGAGGTCTGGGTGAATCTCTGGGGGCCTGGCAGAAATGATATCTTTGCAGATGAAGATACTGACACTGTCTTTACTGGGTTTCAGTTGGGTTAATGACATTAGTGTCAAAAAAGCTCTTGGAGGGGATTTCCCCCCACCATAATGAGCCAGTACCACCGCAGTGTATTCTTACTAAGTGAAGTTTGAGTACTATAAAATTTTGTGCTTGCTGCTAGATCTTCTGAGTGAGTAATATGCAATACTCTAACAAGTTAGTTGGTCTTCTCTGATTTAACATGATTTCTAGATGGTTTTCCCTGATTTAATAAGTTTTCTTTGATTTAATGAGATTTGCTTTAAGCTTAAAGAAACACATATTACACAATGTAACGTTGAAGCACTGTGCTAATCATTATGCTAGTGGTCATGCTAATGCTAGAACATTTGCTGATAACTGGAAACATTTTAACCGTTGTCAAATCACTGAAGCAGAACTCCTCTTTGAAGTGAAGTATGACATTAGTGTCAGAAAAGCTCTTGGAGAGGCTTTTTCCCATAAGAAGCCGGTACCACATCAGTGTATTCTTACTAAGTGAAGTTTGTTACAAATGACACTGTATTGTGCTTTTGCATCAATAACTTCAATGTTTTACTGAAGTAAACTGTGTTGTGTATGCCCAATCATAATGTAATGCTGCATGGCTTTACTCTTAATAAAAATAAATATGCTTGAAGATTCTTTTTTCTTTTCTAAACTTTTCATCATGCAGTTCTAGGGGCTGCCATAGACTTCAATTGCAGCGGAAAAGGGATCGATAATAACAGGAAAAGCTACAAACACAATGGTGCCTTCATACAGCTGCTAGGCCCCCAGTCAATAGATTGCTGTGGCATGCAGAATCTGACTTCACAACTGAGAACTGAGACAGCTGAGAAGAATCACAATCTCATTTTCTGATGCCTTCTTTATTCTTCTTTTACAAAATAGTTAATTCAACAACTTCCAACACTGAATATCCTCATTGTTACGGACCTCAAGGGCTCACAAGGCCCGAAACACATTGAACGAAAACGTGAAGACAAAAGTTGGCACTAAAACAATGATAACTTTTATTCATTCAAAACACACAAAATTTAAAAAAAACAACAACAACAAACAAAAAGGTTGGAGGTTCCGGGCAAATAAACAAAGAAAGGGGTAACACAGAGCCAGCCAACGGCCGTCGTACCCAATGTCCACCCCCAAACTAAACCTGCCTAAACCCCACTAAGCATAACTGAAAAGAAAAGACCGAAAACAGGACTACCAGAGGGGTATTGCACGAACGAAACTAGAATAAATAAATCCAGGATAATTAAGCAAGCCCAGTTTGACCTAGCCTGCTCAGCGCATCCTGGATTAATTGGTTGCACATATTCTGAGCCAGGATGAAAAGGTGCGACTATGTTATGCCAGCTGAAGATAGCTGGGATAAGTGCATGTTCACGGCATACTTAAACAGACCTTCGATCGCTCACATCAATCAATCACCGATTGAAACACGGATAAAAGTCGCTCTTCGTACTTCACGGCCGCTGAACAACAGCTCCCGATGAAGTTGTGTCCCCTGTGCCATCTAACAGAAGCAAAGGTGGCCTACAAACGCTGAATTAAGCAACAGCTAAGAAGATCCATGCTGACATGTTCATAATAACATTGCTAGCATGCTGATAATAAGGTAATGTTTAATATGCACACTATATCAGTTTAGTGTGCTAGCATGCTAACATTCACCAGGAACACTTCACCAGGAAACATTCAGTCACCTGACAGCTGCCATGGAGGAGGAGGAATGTATTTCCTGCATATCAACCTCTGCAAATACTTCTGAGACAGAGAATGTAATCAAACAAGGAAATCAACTGAAGTAAACTTTGTCTGTGTTCCTGACGTTAGTTGTAGTTGTAGTTGTTAGTTGCTGAGTTATTGTACTTGAATGATACAATTCTCTGCTACTTTATCGTATCAAACACAATCTATGATCCTTCTGATAACAATGCAGGCTTGTGTGTGTTCACAGACATTTCTTTGAAAATCTCCACAATGTAATTCATATCAGATGAACAGATGTAACCACAGTCATGCCAGGGTTGTGGTTGCACATGTAGCTCCACCCAGCATGTAGTGGGGCCACTTTTCAGGTGTATCCAAGGGTGGTTACTCTGTATAAATACATGTGCATTTGATGAACAGTTCAAACACTTAGACGCATAAAAGAAGAAAGACGGTTAACTTCTCTATCAACTCAGCTTTTGACAATGGCTAATATTCAAGGAGCATGGAGTGAGACATTTCCTGCTAATGAGGATATTCAGCGCATGTGTGATGAGGTGAGCTTCAGTCTAACTTAAATCTTCACAACCTCTACACACAACTGTCTGCTTTGCATTTCAGGCTGGATTTACATCACATCTTATTTTATTCTTCACACAGGTGAAGGGCCAAGTGGAGGAAAAGACTGGCAAAACATATGGAATGTTCAGAGCCATTGAATTCAGGAGTCAAGGAGTATGCAGGATTGTGCCTGGAACGAACCTCCTCATCAAGGTAATTATTTTCATGATATTGTCTATTTGAAAGAAGAAAGAGTCTTTTATAAACATGGACTGAATTAATTGTGACGTGCAGCTCAACAGCACACGATGAAGATGAATATATTTGTTAATATATTTAATCCCTTCCCTGCAGGTTCATGTGGGACGCGACGATTACCTCCATCTTTGCATCTTTCACAGCCTTCTGGAAAGGGGAAACCCTTCTGAGGTACGTCGTGTCGAGGAAGGCCATCACAAATGTGATCCCCTCATTCCTGAGGAAGACCATCACGAATGGGTAGGACCATGGAGTGAGACTCAAGATGCCACTGAATCAGTTCAGCAACTTTGTGATGAGGTGAGCTTCAGTCTAACTTAAATCTTCACATCCTCTACACACAACTGTCTGGTTTGCATTTCAGGCTGGATTTACATCACATCTTATTTTATTCTTCACACAGGTGAAGCCCAAAGTGGAGGAAAAGACTGGCAAAACATATGGAATGTTCAGAGCCATTGAATTCAGGAGTCAAGGAGTATTCAGGATTGTGCTTGGAACGAACCTCCTCATCAAGGTAATTATTTTCATGATATTGTCTATTTGAAAGAAGAAAGAGTCTTTTATAAACATGGACTGAATTAATTGTGACGTGCAGCTCAACAGCACACGATGAAGATGAATATATTTGTTAATATATTTAATCCCTTCCCTGCAGGTTCATGTGGGACGCAACGATTACCTCCATCTTTGCATCTTTCACAGCTTTCTACACATGGGAAAGCCTTCTGTGGTACGCCGTGTAGAGGAAGGCCATCACAAATGTGATCCCATCATCATTCCTAAAGGAATTTGAAGCACAACCTGATTCAACCTCTCACTGCGTCCAGGCAGATTTCTTTTCCAATGTATTAACACATATACAGAATATGAAGATATACAATGTTGGAAGGAAAGATGTTGAGTAAACTTTTTTGTCAAAGAACAATAAAGAACGAATCAGGAAATGAGATTTGTTGTGATTCTTTCTTGCAAGTGCTGAGTCAATCAAACTTGACTAATAAAACATGGAGATGACTGAATATTGAACAAGTGCAACTACACGGTTAAAGTTTTCTTCCATTTTTTAAGTTCTCTGTTTGAAATGAATTATTAGTCTTTTTGTTGAGTTGTAGCCCTGCGACTTTATCCTGAAATTATTAAACACAACAAATGCAAAATGAGAATTTAGACTCATCAAGTCCTCTGCCTCGACTAAAATAAGAGACAGGTGGACAGTGATTTAGGATTTGTCCAGAACAAACTGGACAGCGTCTGTGCAAACTGCATGCACAGAGGTCATAGATTGTACATTTGAGCTGCCAGTGGAGTAAAAACTGGACAGCTGTAGTTTTTTTCGTACCTAACTCGTGAACAGACAGTCTGAGGTCATTTGCTCTCGGATAATAGACACTGGAGCGCAAATGCTTCATCTCTCTGCCTGTGAGGAAAACTGACATCCATTGTCAGAGGTAGGAAGGTTGTCAAGTTGTCATTTTTGTCGGCCCGCCAACGTCACCTTCCTCTTCTCATGCTATAATTAGTTATTCAAAGTCCAACAACACACATGCATTTTATTGAATCAGAGTCTGAATTTCTCTCCAGTTGAATTGCTACAATAAACTGCTACCAGTTCATTATTTGACAATCATTCATTGTAATTGATATGATAAGGCTCACATAAAATTCTCTGGAACTTTATCTCATCTTTCTTAATCTTACAAGTATTACACACTGTGTGAGATGTTTCTGATGAGGTGTGTTTGTGTTAAGAGACGCACACCTTCAGTTAGTTAACAACTTGGTGTTGTCTCTCAGTTAGCAGTGTCCTGACCAGAGTGATCTTAGGACAGGCAGGCGCTCATGTTGCAGTCATGCTCATTTGCTGTTTTTCTTCTGTGCAGGAGCTCCAAAACACAATCCAGATAAACAACATGACAATAGCATTACTGTGTCAAAGAAGACTGTTTGTTGGTTCACTCGTTGGCTTGATTTGAGAATAACTGCAATCCAGTCAGTTGGCGGACAAATCCTTCTCTGTAGATGTTTCTGGCACAGGAAGGGTGTGACTGTTTAAACATTGGGCAGATTCAGAGCTGGTCTTCCTTACAAGTTTAACTTTCTTTATTGCTGTGATAACAATTCATTTACTTCTCACATGAAATTCTCTGCTACCTTATCATCATATTATTACACATCATACAAGATATTTCTGATAACTGTGAAGGTGTGGTCCACAGTCAGGATAGTCGGGGCTGTGGGGGAGAAAGTTGAATGCTTTATGAGAAGGAATATGTTAAATAAAACAACAGAAATAAGATCACATAGAAATGTTGTTTTTCTTTTTTCACGTTCAGGTCAACAGATTTGAATAGAACTCCATAGATTTTTATAGATTTTTGATTTTGTGCAGAATAATTTTGGTTTATTTCTAGATGATCTAAATGATCTATGCACTATAAAAAAAACTACATTGTTGAGACAGACACTACAGTTGCTTGGACATCCACTGATGACTTGGTATAAGAGTGGTGCATGCATCTTGGCATCAAAACAATATTATATATATTATTATATTAAAATATAAAGGTCTGTGTGGCTCAGTGAAAGTGATCAAAATATGAATGACATTTGAAACATACATTGTTTAAGAATCTCCACAATGTAAACCAGATATTTGTAAAATAATTCATATCAGATGAACAAATGTAACGACAGTCATGCCAGGGTTGTGGTTGCACATGTAGCTCCACCCAGCATGTAGTGGGGCCACCTTTCAGGTGTATCCAAGGGTGGTTACTCTGTATAAATACATGTGCGTTGGATGAACAGTTCAAACACTTAGACGCATAAAAGAAGAAAGACGGTTAACTTCTCTATCAACTCAGCTTTTGACAATGAATCCTGTCCTGGGTGAATGGAGTGAGACATTACCTGCTGATGAGCATGTTCAGCGCATTTGTGATGAGGTGAGCGTCAGTCTAACTTAAATCTTCACAACCTCTACACACAACTGTCTGGTTTGCATTTCAGGCTGGATTTACATCACATCTTATTTTATTCTTCACACAGGTGAAGCCCAAAGTGGAGGAAAAGACAAACAAGAAATATGGAGCATTCAGAGCGGTTAAATACAAAGTATTGGCTCTGTGTGGTGGAACACACTATCTCATCAAGGTAATAAATATTTTGACACTATTTATTTAAAAGAAAAGGATTAAAAATCATACATAAATATAAATGTACTAAATTAATTTTAAAACAACACAAAAGTTTAGATATTTAATCTCTTCCCTGCAGGTTCATGTGGGATGCGAAGATTACCTCCATATTGGCATATGTCAAATAGTGCTACCGATGGAAAACCCTTCTGAGGTACGCCGTGTAGAGGAAGGCCATCACGAATCTGATCCCCTCATTCCTGAGGAAGACCATCACAAATGTGTGGGACCATGGAGTGAGACTCAAGATGCCACTCAGTCAGTTCAGCAAGTTTGTGATGAGGTGAGCTTCAGTGTGTAAATTCCTCACAACTGTCTGGTTTGCTTTTCAGGCTGGATTTACATCACATCTTATTTTATTCTTCACACAGGTGAAGGGCCAAGTGGAGGAAAAGACTGGCAAAACATATGGAATGTTCAGAGCCATTGAATTCAGGATTCAAGGAGTATGCAGGATTGAGCCTGGAACGAACCTCCTCATCAAGGTAGTTATTTTCATGATATTGTTTATTTGAAAAGAAGAAAGAGTCTTTTATAAACATGGACGAATTAATTGTGACGTGCAGCTCAACAGCACACGATGAAGATGAATATATTGTTAATATATTTAATCCCTTCCCTGCAGGTTCATGTGGGACGCGACGATTACCTCCATCTTTGCATCTTTCACAGCTTTCTACACATGGGAAAGCCTTCTGTGGTACGCCGTGTAGAGGAAGGCCATCACAAATGTGATCCCATCATCATTCCTAAAGGAATTTGAAGCACAACCTGATTCAACCTCCTCACTGCGTCCAGGCAGATTTCTTTTCCAATGTATTAACACATATACAGAATATGAAGATATACAATGTTGGAAGGAAGATGTTGAGTAAACTTTTTTGTCAAAGAACAATAAAGAACTGAATCAGGAAATGAGGTTTGTTGTGATTCTTTCTTGCAAGTGCTGAGTCAATCAAACTTGACTAATAAAACATGGAGATGACTGAATATTGAACAAGTGCAACTACACGGTTAAAGTTTTCTTCCATTTTTTAAGTTCTCTGTTTGAAATTAATTATTAGTCTTTTTGTTGAGTTGTAGCCCTGCGACTTTATCCTGAAATTATTAAACACAACAAATGCAAAATGAGAATTTAGACTTCATCAGTCCTCTGCCTCGACTAAAATAAGAGACAGGTGGACAGTGATTTAGGATTTGTCCAGAACAAACTGGACAGCGTCTGTGCAAACTGCATGCACAGAGGTCATAGATTGTACATTTGAGCTGCCAGTGGAGTAAAAACTGGACAGCTGTAGTTTTTTTCGTACCTAACTCGTGAACAGACAGTCTGAGGTCATTTGCTCTCGGATAATAGACACTGGAGCGCAAATGCTTCATCTCTCTGCCTGTGAGGAAAACTGACATCCATTGTCAGAGGTGGGAAGGTTGTCAAGTTGTCAGGTTTGGTGATTTTGCCCCTTTTGTCGGCCCGCCAATGTCACCTTCCTCTTCTCATGCTATAACTGGTTATTCAAAGTTCAACAACACGCACAAGTTTTATTGAATCAGAGTCTGAATTTCTGAATTTGAATTGCTACAATAAACTGCTACCAGTTCATTATTTGACAATCATTGATTGTAATTGATATGATAGAGGCTCACATAAAATTCTCTGGAACTTTAATAGGTCTTCTGCCCATTAACTGTGATAATCTGTGAGAGGAATGGTGGTGACAACTATCCATGTGGCACACTCAAAGTGACCTGTTATGTCATGGTCACCATCCTCTCATGGTCTATGCAGTCTCTGCTTAGTACATGCTATTCCCTGGTGTCCCTCGGTGTCCACCACTCTGACTGCAGTAGCAACTCTGCAGCATTTGCTGTGGGTAGGTATCGGAAAGTCTCAACATTGAAGACCGTCACATTTTCTTTCACAGGAGGGATAGGTAACACCGTATGTAAGCAAAGACGTTGAGCCTCATCAGCTCTCTGTGCCCTCTGGTGGAATTTGTGGCATTTCGCAATCCCGTGCACTTTGGGAGTGCTTCAGTCCTTCCACAGCTGGGTTGTCTTTCTTTATTTCTTCTCAATGCCTTGTACATCACACTGTCCTCTAGTGCCATCTAGTATCTCAGTGCAACAACTCAACACAACAAAATCATTTGATTTGATTCGCCTTTGTTGGATTATTGTAATTAAGAGTAGTTGAGTCACTGTTGGCTGGGGAAACTGAAATCTCCATGTCGCATCTGGGCTAAATATGACGATGTTCACTGTTGGGAGGAAAGGTGAATGCAATAATCTGTAAAATAAATACATGTATAAAATGAAAAACTAACCATAAAAGTCATCAAATGTAAGTTCCAGTATCCATGTTCAACCTGTCAATAAATGGGAACATCACCCAAAGAAAATCAGCTCAAACTCTGATTCTTGTTTTCAATTCACGGAAACACGTTAAGAAACCGCCTCACAACTACCAAGTGACAGAATAGGAAGTTCGGACAGGCATCAATCTTATCTTATGTATTTGTTGTGATACTTATATATAGCATTGCTTTTCTTTTGTGAAGTCTGATTTCGAAGACAAAATTCTTTTGCCTGGTAGAAATGATTACAAATACATTTAAAAGGGTAAGTACTTACACTGTTTGTTTTTTTGTATTTCACTGTGAACACATCTTCATGTCGTCATGTTGTGACATCTGATAACACAGACCAGGAAACACTTGACACTGACAGGTGCCTGGGGGAGGAAAACAATCTCACACATTCTTATGACATTCAAAGTGGGGAATGTACTGTTGGGGATCCAACATAGTTTAAAGGGGCACGTAACTGTGTAGATCAAATGCTAACAGTGTGAATGGTGCATGAGATGTGTAGTGTAAAAGTGCTTTGAGTGGTCGGAAGACTAGAAAGGTGATATATAGTACAGGCCATTTACATGCCTCGTACACATCCAATTTCCGTATCTCAAGTACTTGAACGCACCTTTTCTGTTCACTCCCTCCTTGACTTCATTGTCACACATCCCTCCCTCCCCAAAACCATCTTTTGTTTGTTCTTTCTCCTTTTGTCTCCCTCATTCTCACACAGGAGCCATGGGGGCTCGATCCATAGAGACGGTTCCCCCACCCAGAGTCTAAATCCTTCCAGGTTCTCTC
Organism: Nibea albiflora; assembly: GCA_014281875.1. NCBI lineage: Eukaryota > Metazoa > Chordata > Actinopteri > Sciaenidae > Nibea > Nibea albiflora. The sequence continues at coordinate 3,929 of JABGLX010000419.1, read as the reverse complement.
TCGTCCACCCGACTCCTGTCAACCCTTTGTCCCTCCATCCCTTCATCCCCGCATCCTCCGACCCTCATACCAGTCATCTCTTCCTCCCTCCATCCCACCAACCCTCGACCCTCAGCCCTCCTCCCTGCTCCTCCCCCCGACAGCACCTCACCCGTGCTTCCCCGTCTATAACACGCAATAAACTTGACTAAACCTCAAAATCCGTACGGTGTGGTCCAGAACAAAATATGTCTGTGAGTGTGTGAGAGTGTGTGCATGTCTGGGTGCATGTCAGAAAGAATGCGCGTCTGCCGTCAACCTTGTCATGATGTGAGATCTGATTACACAGACCAGGAAATACTTATTCATTATTATCAGACTGCTGCGATGGAGGGGGGGAAACCTAGTTCACACATAAAGAACTTGTGTACATACTTCTGAGATTAAATGTCCTGAGGTTACCAAGTTATCATAGCTGTGGTGCTTTATCATCATCAATCATGAAAGGGCTATGGTCGCACATGTAGCTCCACCCAACACGTACTTGTGCCACCTTCCAAGTGTGTCCAAGCGTGGTTACTCTGTATAAATACATGTGCATGCTATAAACAGCTTAAACACTTGAGACACACAAAAGAAGAAAGAAGATAGTGTATCTATTGCCGTGTCGATGGACACTGTGACAGCGCCTAACATGCCTGAAACGTTGGAGTGACACAAAAGATGCCAACGAGGAATTCAGAACCTCTGTAAACTGGTGCGCTTCAGCTTCATTCTTCTTCATCATTCTTCACAACCTCTGCAAACACAACTCTCTGACCTACATTTCATCCTAGATGAAATCACATTTTATTTCATCCACGTGCAGGTGAAGAGCCACGCGGAGGAAGACACAAACGAGAAATACAGTGTATTCAAAGCTGTTAAATACAGGAAACAGACTGTAGCTGGAGTCAACTACATCATGAAGGTAAATATTTGGGAGAATGTTCAAAAGTCTCATATGTGTGTCTTGGCTTTTATATGGATAAAATAATTGTGACATCCGTTATCCAATTTAGGATGAGGTGAAGAGTTTTGCACCGTGTTCCTCTATCATGGGGATGCATATGTTAAAACAGTGTCATTGTAAACAACAACGAGCCACTGTTTACAACAGAAGTTTGTTGTTGTGGCTTCAATCAAGTATGTTGGCAAGAATCTAGCTTCTTCATGAGAAATGGGTGTCCTTCGTGAACACCCTTGCTGACAAGATGTAACCGTCTGCGGCGAGTTCAAGATCTTAATCCACATCTGTCACGCCTAACCACAGATCAGTAGCTGCATTTTCAACAGATACTGATCAAGGTGGCATTTTCTCCCTTTCCCCCTTGCAACAATCCAAGGGAGAGGTTAAATCTACCCAGACAAAAACATGCCGATAAACAACCAGTTCAACCAGTTCCTGATGATAGAAGGTACTGCCACTGCTCCACAGATTAACAAATTTGTTAAGATGTTTTTTCTTTCTCTTTTTTCCTGCAGGTTAAGACCGGAGGAAAAGAATTATATTCATCTGTTCGTCTTCCATAAACTTGAGATTTATGGAGGAAATGTGATGCTGTTGGGTGTGCAGAAGGACAAAAAAAGAGACCAGCCCCTGGAATCGTTTTAACAACAAAATAGTTACAACGCTGCAGTTTTTATATTAAAATGCTCTGCTTCGTTAAACTGAACTGATTCCACACGTTCTACTGCTTGACAAATCATAATCTTTGATTGTGAATGTATTACCTAAAGAGATCAAGATATTTTGTGATCGGAAGAAGCAAGAGGAATATCTAGGAGCTAATAAAGAAAGCATTAACAAAAAATCGTCATGTATTTCTTGTGATTCTTATATGCACCATTTGTTTTTCTCCTGGGAAGTCTGATTCTAAGATAGATGTATCTTGGCTGGTACAGGTGGTTACAAATGTAGTTCTTTAACTTCACTGTAATCCAATCGTGTCATACATAAACTTCGTCATCTTGTAAATCTGATCTGAGAACACACCAGGAAATTCTCAAGCCAGGTGCCTGAAGGAGAAAAACATATCTCATGACCTTGAAAAAAAAAAGGAAAAAAGTGGGGGGATGTGCAGAATCTTACAAAACAAGGAAATCCACTGACACTGAATGCCATCTATATACTGACCTGAAATAAGGAAAAACAAAGGAGACAAACAATGTTAGGCGTTTTCATCCATGCAAGCAGCTCTGAGAAGATGTCCTGAGTGACAGTGGGGTTTGGAGCTAAATGCTAACATCCCCATGCTTACATGTCCATAACAACAGCGCTAACATGCTACACATGTCCAAGAGGTAAGCGTGGTATAACCATGTACACTATTAGCTTAGCATAGCTAACATTTGCTAGTTAGTGATAAACCCAAAGACCGATGAGGCTGATGAGAACATTAGTTTTTGGTCGTAAGCTTAAGAAGTATTTTGGTGAACACACATGTGATGGTGAAGATACTCTAATTGTCTCGAGTGGGAGCAGTGGGGCAACAGTGTTCGCTTCACAAACATCAACCTGGTGATGGCGCTGGAGAAAAAGGATTGAGTGTTTGACAATGTTGAATGTCTATAGGACATTTTATGCTAATCCACCTGGCAGTCCAATATGCAGACACTGTCATTCCTAAAAGTTTGCATTGAATCCATTCAGAATGCACCGCTCAAATTCAGTGCAAGTAGAAAACCTGTTCCTCAAAGTTCCTCGTAAACACTTGTAAATAATGTAAATCACAGACAACACGTCACTTGAAAACATTTCATTGTTTTTTTAAAAATAAAAAAAACTTTTTGTACAATGTTTCTTATCAATGAAAGCCAGCGGATGACTGTTTTACAGCTGTGGTAATGCAATACGAGAATCACAACGGAATACAAGTGTGTTGGACGAGAGGTCACAGTGGTCTGGATTGTGACCAGCCTGCAGTCGGGGTCTCGGCAGGAGGTCACGGTTTCGGCTCCAGTCTGGATTCGAACCTCAAGCGAAGTGGCTCCTCTCATCGGGGCGGAGCTTCACTTCACCTTCGGGGGTGTGTAGTGGATTCTGCACCTTTCATTGAAAATCTGGACGGAAAACAGGACTAAGTAACGTGTCGGATAATGACTGATTATTTATGTGCGATTATTGGACATTAAAGGGGGAGATTCCCGATCATAGCGAGCGTACCTTCAGACTTCTATCATTGACAACTTCTTCAACATTCAGCTCTGACTGCATAAGCTTTAACTGGAGACAAAGAAAGAAAAAAAGAAACACTTTCACTCATGTATGAGAATAGAAGAATATTTCTAATATTCTAATATATTAGAAGTTATTATAACATCCTTTTTGATTGCCTACAAATAGTTTTCCATGTAAATCAGTTAGTTCACCTAAAAAAGTAATTATGTAGTTTGTGGTGGCGAATACGGTATAAGGAAAAACTAGCCATCTACTAACGGACTTGTAAAGAGACAAAAAAATTCCTTACTATGGATCTAAAAACGCTGGGCCCTACATTTCCATAAGGCAACGTGATAAACAGCTTTCATTGGAATCCTCTGCCACCTCCCCTTCAGTCGTTACACCCGGTACGTGGGAAAACTCCTCAACGGCCACAGAAGACATTGTTTTTAATTCACAGAGTACTCCTCATGACCCGTAACTTAAACACAAAATAGATGGACTGTCCCTTTAAATGTGGTTTTCTGGCAGATCTATCCTGCTTCCTCTCAATCACAGGCTCACTGTGACTACTTTTCATTCCGATGCTTTGTACTGGATAATTAGCCCCCATGAAACTGCCCACAGTGAGTAAATAGTGAGTGGATATCTCAGACTATATCTCAGTCTTTCAGAGAGCTACAGACGGTTTTACTTGGCTGGCTCACTTCTTACAGCCTGGTGTTGTTTGGAGCCCCCTAGTGTTAGA
>JABGLX010000418.1:0-49740 GCA_014281875.1 Nibea albiflora | reverse complement strand
TTAGTTAGTAGCATGCATTAACTATAGCTCTATCAAAAAGGAAAGTCTTAAATCTACTCTTGAACCTCCTGAACCCAGAAAGGTAGTTTGTTCCACAGAAGAGGGGAGCTTGATAGCTGAAAGCTCTGCTCCCAATCTACTTTTGGAAACTGTAGGAACCACAAGGAACCCAGCATTCTGAGAGCGCAGTGGTCTAGAGGGGTAGTAAGGTACTATGATTTTTTTTGTTTTTTGTTGTAGCCTTTATGATGATTCATTTCAAAATGTATTTGACCTTTATGATCTGCAATGAAGTGAAGCAAAATAAAAAAATAAAAATAATAGTCCCATGAACAGAATGCGAAATAATGTTAAATTTTAATTATCATTTCAAGAAATGAAAGTAACAATAGAGTGCATCCGGCAGAGAGGAAACAAATATTTGCATCTTATTCCCTGGTTCAGGACATATTTATTTCCATGGGAAAGTTTTCTTTTAATGACTTCATGAATGTTCCTCAACATGAACACACAGATGTCTCCTGTATAAAGTGATGTTTTAGGTCTGCATTATGGCATTATGGTATTATGTACCAGTTTTAATTATTCATACTTTGTGAAAAAACGTGTTTCACTTTGTAGTGCGGTTGGTTCTAAATATTACATTACCTGTGAGACTGCAGCTAGAGACAGAAGCCAGTCCAACTGTGAATCAAGAGCTGTTACAAATGACAAAGTCTTCATTGCAAATAGGAACAAAACCCTGCACCATCGTGTTAACTCAAACATAAACCATGCTCTCACATATCCTATCATGTTTAAGCTATGTAATTTGTTGGTTGGTTTTTGGTTGTTTGGTATGTTATGGAACACAACAAAGAGGAAGGAACTCAGCAGTACAACTCAAAGCCAGACTGCAATGACTTAAGTCAAACACAATCACAATCCAAAACCAAAAAACATCTAATTGGCGCTGAAGGATCTGCACTAAAGTGGTTTAAGTCCTATTTTTCAGATCAATCTTAGTTTGTTCATGTTACTGATGAATCCTCCATGCACGGTAAAGTTAGTCATGGAGTTCCACAAGGTTCTGGGTTTGCAGCAGTTCTGTTCATCTTAGGTATGCTTCCTTCAGGCCACATTATGAGGAACCACTTCATTAACTTTCATTGTTATTCGGATACTACCCAATTACATTTATGGATTAAGTCACATCCTCAGTCCTCAGGTAGAACTGAACTTTTCCACTGCTACATAAGTGTAGCGCAGCCACCTGGAGGCCAGAACAAGAAAGAAAGTCAAACAACTGTTGTTCTGATAAGTCCCATTGATAGCATCTAAGATGTCTAAGTAGGTTTATTGAATCTTGGCCAATGAGAGGATTCTCTCTGACTCGTCTACCCTCAGGACACTGACACAGCTACAGCTATTTTATGTCCATAAATGTTCATTAGTCTACAAACAAGGAAATACTATATTAATTAGTAGTCTGACCCTGTAGAGGCTTCTACATCATGCCCTATCCTTTGACCTTTGTTGCCATAGTAATGATTCCTAAACACAACAGTGGTGCAGTGGCTAGTACTTTTGCCCTTCGCAAGAGTGGCCCAAGCCCAACCTTGACCCCGATGAGGATAAGTGCTTAAACATAATGGATGGATGGATGTCCCTCAAAGAGAGAAGTCAGTGTCCCCATCCTGTCCCTACAGTGACCTCTGGACAAATGATTGACCATGTGGAACACCATATGAGGCATGCTAGAATAGAAAGTTCAGTGTCAGTTGATTCAGTGCAAGAGACCAGCAGTCCAAACATAACTTCAAGATAAAAAACAGTAGCATTGGCAACATCGTTACAGTAGTTTCATTTAAATTAGAGTGGATATTTCATTACCCAATTGTATTTTGCATTCACTTGCAGTATAATCCGTATAATCTATCTGTAATTCCAGAATGCCCAAGTAGTATTTGGCATCACTCCCCCTGTGTGAATGTTGCATGAATGAGAGGAACTAAACATACTGTATAACTTTGCTATGGTCAGGGTATATGTTTGAGTGTGTGAGGGGGTGATACTGAAGACAAATGAGAATGTGTGGGACCCATTTGGGCGCTGGGTGCCAGAAATTCATTTTGGTGGCCTTTCAGAAGAGGGTCCCTGGCCATGTTGGTCATAGGAAAACAATTAGCCACAAAGCGAGTTAAATGAAGTAGAAAGGAAATAGAAACTTGATGACCCTGAAATACTGGCACTGTGGAGGAATGAAACACAGACAGCTGAGCTGACAGAGCTGCTGGAGATGCTCTGTATGCTGTAGATCTATACATAATCACAGGTATGTTTGTGACCACGTACACACAATAACAAACATATACACACCCACACACATGCACACACACACACACACTCACACACAGGTCTGGGATCATCGTTGTTGATGGATTAAAAGTCCAGTTTGAATGAGCGTGGCCAAGAGAGTAATAAGCGGTCTACTGGCTCCACTGTCACTTGTCAGTGTGTGTGTGTGTCTGAAACGCTGCCAGCAGCCCAGTGCAGTGTACTCAGCAAGATGTTAAAGATAATCAGAGGCAATGGCCCTGCATAAACCCCTGCTAACTGGCAATCTTGCTACAATATGCTGCTTAGTGAGGTAAGCTGGCACAGGCTCTCTTTCTTCGACACACAAACACACATTCACACACCAGATATTTTTTTTTGTACAAAAACTCTGTTCCATCTCTAACCAAGTCTAACACGTTTTCTTGTACAATTGCCACAAATACCAAGTAAAATAACAGCACGCTGTAGCATGAACAGTGGTGTAGTCATAGTAGTTGTGGAGTCCGTATTCAGATGCTCCGATGACTTTAGAGGTGTTATGCCTCTCTGGGGACCATGAAAATATTTGGCCTGGGTTAAAATTTACAGGAAGATTTTTTCAGTACTGTAGCCAGGCTAACAGAGAGCCATAGTTACACTGAGCCATGTATTTATAGGGTCAGTAGTAATGACTTCATGAGCTTCGCTGTGGCTCAGGAGGCAGAGTGGGGCGTCCACTAATCAGATGATCGGCGTTGCGATCCCTGGCTCCTCCAGTCTGGATGTTGCATGCAAGTGTTCTTGGACAAGATACTGAACCCCAGAATGTGTCATTAGTGTGTGAATGTGTGTGAATGGGTGAATGATATATGTAGTGTAAAAGCACTTTGAGTGGTTGGAAGCCTAGAAAGGTGCTATATAAGTACAGACCATTTACTATTTCTTCAATTGTTAAATCCTGACTTTATATTATATATATACCATGTATTATTATATATATTATTTATAGCAGTGGTGCCCAACCCCTGGGCCGCGGACCGGTACCGGTCCGTCGATCAATTGGTACAGGGCCGCACAAGAAATAATTAATTATTTCCGTTTTACGTATTATCTCAGTATGGACGATCTTTTATTTTGAAAAACCTTTTATTTTGAGAATTGATTCTCTCAGTGACGTCTGGGTCAGTTGCGCGGCGTAACGGTAACGATAACGACCAGTCACGATTCAGAGCGCTCTGAGCCCCCGCCCCTGGTCCGCAGTTAAATCGTAAATAAAGTGTTGACCGGTCCGTGGTGATAAAAAGGTTGGGGACCACTGATTTATAGTACATCATAGCATGGAGACAGCACTAGTGAAAGGATAGAATGACTTTAATATTGCATCAGATTATTTGCATCAGTTTGTATTAATGGTGAATCCTCCATACACACCAAAGTCAGTCACAAGTTCCACAAGGTTCTGTAATTGGACGAAATCTGTTCACCTTATATACGCTTTCTTTAGGCAACATTATTAGATTTGCTCCAACATTCATTGCTATGCGATGATACCCAATTATATTAATTGGTCAGTCAGACGAAACCAATCAATTAGCTAACTTCCAGCATGCCTAAAGGACATAAAACTGGGCTGACCTGCAATTTTGTGATTACTTTTATATATATAATCTGATGGAAATAGCCATATCTTAACCGCTGAGAGATGCTACAATACCCCATGAATAACGTGAGTGAAAATTATGTAAAGGGATGGGTCCATCTATACAAACAATCTCTCTCATATACAAGTAGTCATTTCAAATAAGGTTTGTGTAAAATAATTGAAAATTTAAATACTGATAATAACAGCTTATTGTGCTGACACCACACAAAGTATATAGAGTGTAACATGAGATCAATTTCGCCCCTTCTCCTGGTGTTTCTGTCTTGTAGAGATGAGTAGTACAGCATTATCCATATCTATATCTGTATCCGTTAACCATATGAATTATCTGTTTTCGTATCCGTACTTGGAGTGAAACATCCCAGTGCATTAAATCAAATGCACTGACCCCCATAGCATGTCTCAGGATCTTTAACAACCACTCACCTGCTACGTCCAAACCTGTTTTGAATTTCATTTCGTATCATTCTTTTTTTTTTTTAAACTGTTCCTGGTCTCTGGTTGTCTGTCCAACATTCACTTTAACAGCGGGCTTATTATGAAGTCTTACCAAATCTTGAGATGATGATTTGCTGTCAGCTGGTGAAGTGACTTTAGACTTAAGGTATTGTTGTCTCGCGATCTTCCACCTGACTGTTGCTCTGCAGGCTGGTTGCAATCTGTCTTTTTTTCAGGGTCAAAGTTGGCCAATTAGTGTTATTCTACTTCAGTAGGCAATAACACACAGGATTCATCAGGGTTGGCAGCAGAAAGAGCTTATATACCTTCATGCAAATTTCCAAGTTCCGCCTATCTGTATACGTCCATCCTATCAACATCCAATTTTTGATGACATAATGGTGAAATCTTATACATGTAGGTGGGACTTTTTTGGGGACTTTCCAGGTCCGAATTTTGGGAATTTTCCGCTCTCTAATGGTGTCACGTACCACACATACTGACCATGGTCTATCGAGGCCTAATATATTTTCTTTTGTTTTACACATCTCCAAATTACACCATTACGTTTTGTTCTGCACCTTATGCTTTTTTTAAAAATCCTCTTTTATTGCTTTTTGGATTTACAGTATTTTTTAAAAGTCCATTTAATGCAGAGTTTTACACCATTATGTCACAGGGCCTTCTTACTATATTTTAAAAAAAAGTTTAATATGTTTCACACCGTTACAAGTCACACATTTATATGTTTCACTCTAAATCATACTAAACATCAAGTGCTCATTACTTCATTACTCTTGTGCTCTTACACTGAGTAGGTTTCACATTAAAATCATTAAAATTCAGTGCTCATTATATTGTCAAACCAGTGTGTTTACCATGGTGCGTTCTATCTAGCATACAGCATTGATTATATATGCACCTCAACTCCTCAAGAATCACATCACTTAAATCATACTTCACCTCAAAGAGGGTTTCTACTTTGATTAAAAATGTTTCCAGTTACAAATAAATGTTTCAGTAGTAGCATAATGGTTAGCATAGCATTTCAGCATTATCTAGCATAGCATTTCAGCGTTATCTACCCGTTCTATATGTTTCTAAACACATTAAAGCAAAGTTTTCTTCCTTAACACATTAAATTAAACACATTTACTGGCAACACATTAAATCAGAGAAAACCTTCTAAATTATTTGTTTTTGTATACTACTCACACATAAGATGTTGCAACTAGCATGAAATGATTTAGCCACTAGCATAACATTTTATACTACAGTATTTTGCCCTTTCCTGTCCTTTTTTTAAACTGAGAGAGCACCCTGAAAACAAACTCAAATCTCAAAGCAGAGTAATATAGAACCTGTTGGTAATAAAAGCAGGCATTACATTTCAGTGTTTGATGGAGTGAGAAATGGTCTGAACTTTGCCATATTTCTAAGATGAGTGAAAGCAATTTTGGATAAAACTCTGATGGGGTGTTCAAACTTAAGGTCATAGAGCAGACTAACCAGTAATGCTGACCTTACACTGGATGATATCTGAAGCAATTTCACAATTTCATACAGATTTTTTCAAGCTGGAGTTAAATCACCCCCCTTCCACACGTTTAGGTTTACCATGCAGTCAGAGCTTTCTTGACAATGACACTATTTCAACAGCCACTGTTCAATTCAGTTTCAACTGTCACACGTGACGATATAGGTACACAGTGAAAGGGATTCTGGTAAACTCTTACACTTCATTCATTCATAAAAAATGATAAATAGGTGAGTGACAAAATTATAAGATCAGCACACATGTACTGACATCGACCACTAATGTCAGACTTGATCATAAGTGTTCTCTTAAAGAGCAACACATAGCAAAAAAATTGTAAGCATATTCATATACACTGTATATCAGTCCTCTATCTATCTAATAGTATAAATGTCAGCGAAGAATATTCTAAATGATATTTTAGGGAGATTAAAAATCATACCAAGAATTCTGAGGTAGTCTGACCTCAGAATCAGAAAAACACAATGACTATCTGAAGCTATCTTTTTATGAACAAATGTGTTTTCCATTTTGCTTTCAAAGCTGTGCAGTAGTAAAATGTTGTAGTGTAATATTTAAGTGGTCAAATAGTGTTGGAATACAAAGGACTGCATTATGTTGGAGTTTTTACTTCACTGACTCATATTTCAATAAAGTACAACACAAAGTACTTCTGCTGATCGGACACTGAATAAGAAATGTACAAAATGCCAAAGCACACTGTGGGTGCAACCAATTTCTCTAAATCCAATGTGTTCTTTTTTCATTTCAGTTCCAACAATGATAAAAAAAAACTTACTCAAGTGTGGCGTCCATTCACTTTTAATTCTGGGAGTTGGCCAGATAATAGAAAAATAAAATTAAGAGTTTTTCCCGCCACCTGTTTTTATTCTCACTTAATTTGCACATAAAAACATGGTGGAGATGCTGGCTTAGCAAATAAATTATGACTGCTCCACTGAATGGAGGAAAAATGAACATAAATACCAGATATGTGTGGAGCAATTGGTTGTAATGTTCCTCAAATTAATAGAATAATAAATATAATTTCTATATTACATTACTCTGTGTCATTTCAGTGGCCTTATTTATTCATCATGTTCATGAAAGAACAACAAAGTCACTTTTCTTTCCTCATACAAAATCTCAACACCTCACACAGGTAGCTAGCAGGTGAAGACAGTCGCCTGAATTTCCCAGTTACACTTATACTTATAAGGGATAGTTATGGATTGTATGAGATACTTACAGACAGTCAGCGTGTTACCTTGTCATGACCCGACTCATGACAAACACAATTAAGTAATTTATTGTAAGGAACTCAAAAACACAACAAACAACCGAAAAAGCCAAAGAAATGCATGCATGAGTGAAAATGTGTAGATGCAAGGTGTTGTGTGCCATAAAAAGAAAGAAACCAAAAAACCACGAGGCAGCCTGGAGAGGTGGGTGGAGCCTGCCAGAGAGGGAGACAAGTTGATGGTGTCTAACAGGTTCCACCTACAATCTGAGCTGAGCATGGAAACACATACTTAAATACCCAGGAAACCGTCACAACCTACAGTAGATGGTGACGATTAGACAAACAGGAGTCCCTGCACAGAATCAGAGCTTTGCATTGTTGTGGACAGGGTCAGTATTAACCTACCTAACTGCAGCAAGCACTTCATTAAGCCACAGATCAGCTGTGTGGATCAGAGTAATAGCCAGAAGAACAAATGGATACACCATGTTTACAGTCTTTAGAAATGTGAAGTTTGATTTCAGTCTGATCTGATATGATATGTGTAATACAGTACAAAGTTTAGCAATTTTATGCTGAGGTCACTGGTCTATAGAAACAATGTACATTTGCAATTATGATTGATACAAACTTATCTTGTTTAATGCAGCATAGAATACAGCATAAGTACAGGCCATAAAAAAAATAATTATAACTGCAATATCGTGAAAAATCTATTTGATATTTTATAGTGTTAATAACAACCTTTCCCATCCCACATGAGGAATGCAAAAACAGGAGGTGCTCTTGGAACTACAAGACCCACCCGGCCTGTGTGACCCTTTTTTTTTTTTTTTTTCACTTAATTTTTATTTCAGTGTGTTGTGGCTTATACAGACATATGTATGCAATTACACATTTAGTCTTCTGTTTTTCATTCATGATCTGCTTAATACCGCATTAGAGTATATGCATCAGCATGGTGAAACAAAAGTAACATACAAACATAACAATAAATAATTACACAATAAACAGTGAAAATGGGGGGTAAATAAAATGAGATGAAGTAAAATCAAATAAAATAAGAGTTGATATGACTTTTACTGCATTAGTATAGCCATAGCGGGTCTCCATCTGTTAACAAAAATATTTTTTTGAAGTCTCAGGCCATAGGTTATTTGTTCCATATGGTAGATTTCCCACATCTTCTACATTCTCTTCTTCCACATACTGTATGTTGGAGGGTCAGGTTTTAACCATTTGACTGTAATGCATTTAAAAGCTGGAATCAGAATACTTTGTAGAAGGTATTTTTTCCCATTTCCAATTATGTAATGTGGTATTAGTCCAAACATTACCATCTTGGGATCTTTATTAACATTTTTCTGAAATAAAAGAGTTAGTTACTTGATGTGCTTCTGTACATATTTCCTCCCATTTGCCTTGCTGTATGCCTGTACCCTTTTTTCTGTTTAGCCCGATCAGAGTCAGTTCTGGTGCTAATGGTGAGTATTAGGAGTCTTTGCAAGCATTGTGCTATGAAAATGTTCAGATTTAAACAGTTCACTTACAGTGTTGACACAGAAGACGCCTGCAGCCCGCCACCCTTTTATATATACACACACACACACACATTCAAGCAGTGATCTTATAAAACCAGTGATTTTCTGAAACCAAAACTTTGCAGGTTGTTATCCTAATTGTCAAAGCCGTAGGCCTGTTCTGTATGTCGTTGTAATAACTCTAGTACATTATCATTCTGTGCCACCACGGGCACTCACTAATAAGCACCCATAAACACTCTCATCATAATGCATGTGGAACCCCAGTCTAATCCTTATTGAAAATGAACAAGGACCTGATCTGGGATTCGGAGGCCTAATTCATCCCTTTAGTGGTGATGGGCGAGCCTCGGCTGGCTAGCTGGGGGAGCATCATTTATGCTAACAGGGCCTGTGGAGACTGAGCCAAAAAAAGAAGGAGAAAATATCATTAACATAATGCTTCATCTACATACCAATCCTAGCAGCCACACAAAGACACACACACGCACACACACACACACACACACACACACACACACATGCACATGCATACACACACACACACACACTTTGGGGTAGTTTAGGAGCATTTAGTCTTGCTACACACACACACACACACACACACACACACATGCATCCATGTATGTATGAATTTATACATACTCCTAACATATATGTAAACAAGAGTGCATTCAATTATTTATTCACATATATACTGTATGTGTATGAATCAAAATATATATGCAGATGCATGCACACACACACACACACACACACACACACACACAGACATAGTCATTGTGAGAAGAGCAGACAGTGGTAGAGGTTGGATCGGGGTTCAGTCCCAGCTCTTTGTTTGATGCCTGTATGGCTGTGGCTCCTTTTAATGAGCTCTAATGGCAGTCCAGAAGGATTCTAATTAATCTGCACACACACAAAAGGCCTGTCTCATCCTCTCTGTCTCTCTCCCTCTCTCTCTCTCCGTCTCTGCTGACCTCTCTCTCTCTCTCTCTCTCTCTCCTCATCCCCCCTCCTACCTCTATACACTCCATCTCCAGCTTTCGAGATCCCTCTCTTTCTTCCTCCCTTTCTACCCTTTCCCTCCCCAGTCTGCGGTGGATATTAAAACCAAGGCATGTATGTGACAGGAGGTGAAGGCCATAAGGGGAAAAATGGATGATTTAATTGCACCAAAGATGCCTATTATTATGAGATTGCAAAAGCTATTTCCAACCGCAGCAGCAGCCAGGAGTCATCCAAGCCCCCATCCACTATGCACCATCCCCCAGTCTTAAGTGCCCAATGTTCAGCTAGCAAAGGTCGTGCCACTGTTGTCACCAGTCCCCAAATGAAGACACTAATGAAAGGTTTGACGTTCGTTCTATGGTCCAGTAGCTCCATAAAGATTCCCCCTTTTACTGGCAAATCACATTTCTCTTTTATCCTTATTAGCCGAGCTTTGAGCTAAGCCTTTGAGTCATTAATCAGACATCAACAATCAGAGGGATCACAATGAAGTACAATGACTCAAGCAATCCTCAGATTTATTGAAGAACACAAAAGAAACTACAATAAGGTCCCTTGTGTGAATTTAAATACAGCAGATATATGGTATTTTATTATTTCATTAAAGGTCCATTCTGAATTATGTTCAGTGTTGTTATGCTCCAAACTTTTAGCAATTGTGTTGGTGATTAAAATGCAATAACTGATAGAAATATAGCCAAAGCTTCAACACCCATTCTAGTAGTTCTGTCAAGCTACATTTGGGCACAGCATTTTTTTCATGCCTATTGCTAACATCAACAACATGCTGATGGCAACATGCACACAGTGACAATAAATGTTAACATCCAAATATATTGGATATACAGTCTGCCATGCTGAACTGCCATTTTCTACAGTAGCCCTGAGCAGACAAACCAAACACTGATCTATGACCTTTTGCTTTTTATGTGAAGTTTTTCCTACACGCTTAGAAGAAGAAGGTGAGGCGTAGGAGAGTATCCATTTGGTACCAATATGCAAATTCATTGCTAGGCAGCACTAAATCCTACACACTGGACCTTTAAAGGGACATATTATGAAAAACTAACTTTTTCAGTTCTTCTACGCTAAATTTTCGAATTCGGACCGCACGCGGTGCTTGCTGAGAAGAAGCTACGTGCTTTCACATCAGTCTCAAACGTCTCCAGTAACACCAGAAAAAGTCACTAGATTTATCGCGAGTCGCTTTTACAATAAAACGTCACTAGAGGGGTCTGAAAAGTCACTAAATATAGCGACAAAGTTGCTAAGATGGCAACACTGAACTCAGGTCAGCACGCCAGGTGGCATGAGCCAGCAGCTCATTAGCATTTAAAGGGACAGACACTGAAACCTGCCATCTGAGCACAGAGCATTACAGACAGGGTACAGAGAGAGCTGCTGTGTTTGATCTGTGAGGAATTTTGACCAAAGAGCTTCACAGACATGTCATTAAGACACCACCATCAAGACCTTGGAACTGTGTGAACTTGTGGAAAAGAGGTATAATATGCCTCCTTTAAGCAAAAGTAACTCATGAATGAGTATTTTCTGCTCTGTTGTAACTAGTGTTGAAGCCTAGTTTTATTTGGACAGCTAAAAGTGCCCGGTCGTTACAGGAGCTCTTTCATGGACATATTATTATTTACTATACCTTAACTTAATTCTGACACAATTCAAAACAATCTGCCACAATCCACTTATGGACATCAAGACCACTCTCTCCTCCTTTACACACACACACACACACACACACACACACACACACACACACACCACACACACTGTGATCTCTAGCAGACAGTAGTGTTTCAGGACTGTTGTACCGTTTTTCAGTGGGAGGGCAGCTGTGTTAATGTAGGCTGCGACAGGCAGCTGATTACCTGCCTCCTGCTGCAGATATCCAGCAGAGAAGCCATAGGATGCCATTGACTGAATTGGATACTTGGTGCTGCTTCCACATTGGGGCCAATTGTCAGGATGACCCTGTTCTCAATGGTCGCACGGCATAGATTTAGCTGTTAATTACCATTTATTTTACTTGTTATGGAAATCAGTGTCAGTAGGAGAATGTATGGAGGTCTAATTACCTGTGAAATATGTTCACATGTAACTAAAGTAAATATGGGATGAGTGTATAGGACAGCTTACCAGGTTCACATGTGTCAGCACTGACATTTTCATTATTAAAGTGTCAGTTCACCCAAATTACAAAGGGCTTCCTATTTGTCAAAGGTTTGTTTTGTTGTCATTCTACAACACATCAATGCAAGCATGCAATGCAATGTGCTGGTGCAAGTTGAGTTTGGTTACTGTGCCAGTATCTGGATGAAACCTCTGCCACTATGCTAGTGAAGAGTGAATGGAATGTTGTTTGTGTTTAAAACTCAAAGCACTATGAGCAGGACTGCTAGCAAAGCCAGAAAAAAAGAAAGCTCAGAGAAAAAGAGTGTTTAACAGAGAATAGAATAAAAACTTTTAAAACTGCCACGCGTCAGTATTTTTTTTATTAAAATGCATCACAAATGTTCATGTTTAACTCAAGCAAAGTCCGTTAAAAGATGGATAAAAGATTGACCCCCCCACTACCACCCCTCACCCCGTTCTCCCGTCACGCGTGTGTCGCCTCTGCTCTCTCTGTCTACAGGTACCACAGGAAGCTATGGTGAGTGACTTGACATTTCAGCCAGTGATGATGTGCTCCCTCCTTCTGCAAGGGGAAAGGACAGAACAGCACTGATTATGCATATCAATCTTCCACATGTCTCTTAATGCAGACTGACTGACTGAAAGGAAGCACATTTTTAGACCAAAAGAAAATAATATATATCCAGCAATACAGACACACAACAACAACTATATACTGTTGAAACATTAAGATACATTAAAATAAGATTCAGACACAAGCAGCATACAGCAGTTTGAAGTAATACCTCCTCCAGTTGTGTATGGTGTCATGTTAGATGGTGTGTATAACATGCTACTGCCATGATGAATGGGGCTATCACAGAACCAAAGTCAGAAATCAGCATCAATGTGAGTTTGTGTGCGTGTGTATGTGTTAGTGTTTGTGTGTGTTCTGTGGGATGGTGTGTGTGCGCGTGTCCTCCGGTGGGCGTAGGACAGTCGTCTAAACTGCAGACAGATTAGAAAACCGATTTCCTGGAGATGCTGACACACACACAAAGATTTTTCTCCATTTTCTTTCAGTCATTACACACCAGTCTGAGCTCGCTGTGTTTTTTTTATTTCTGTGTTCTTTGCGTGGAAACAGAGGCTGGCAGCATGCAAAGAGTCGAGGCTTATTAGAGGGGTTCAGCTTCTGGTAAACAATGAAGCCAGAGCTCAGAGGTACAGGAACACTGTATCTTTGAACTAAGCCCGGGGAGATGGCAGAGCTGCAAAGCGCAGGGAACACCTCTGTTCTTCTTGGGTGACTATATGTTATGTGACTGAATGCTTAATGCAGCACAGGCCACAGCACTCTGATGAGAGCTGTTCTGTCTCTGCTGGCTGTAGCCACTATTAACTGTTTCATCAAACTGGAGTCTGGGGACTCCTGGAGGCTGTTGAGGGTCAGGGGATCCCCAACAAAATGTGAATTTTGTTCACATTGTTTAATTTTCTAGAAGTTATTTGATTTTTTAAGTCTTATATCACAGAAGAATTGAGCTAATAGAAAAAAAAAATCACAATATCAAAATTTTAGGATATCATATACATGGAAGGCCATTACCATTGCCACTTTTATGATGTATTGTTATGTTGAAGGCACAAGTATAGCTGGAAGTATAGCTGTTCTGAAGGTGGCTGAGTGGTGAGATGAGATGGTTGCAAAGCATGGCACGAATGGGAATAATGGCAATAGCACTCAAAGAATCTCTCTTTGAATTTGTTCACACATTAGAGTAATTCAATAAAATAAAGATCTAGAGGGAACAAACTCTGCTCCATACACCTGTCCAATCACTGCATAAACTAGGTGTGCTTGTCAGCTTGTTGGATTGCCGGTTGTCAGTAAAGTGGCCTTCTCTAATTGTGTCGTTAGTAAGGGGGTTTCAGAAGCTCTTAGATCACCTGACAAGCACTTCCTTTGAAGCATATTAAGGGCCAAACAGTACATTTCTTCACTTTCATCTGGCACATGCTTTTGTCCAAAATAACTTGAAGTGTTTTCATCCCCTGTAGGAACAAAAGAAACGCAGTGTGTGTCAGTGTGTGGTGGAAGTGGGAGTGACTCCGGTCCAGGCAGTTCATTCAACCACCACAGGGCCAGACCAGAGAAGAGCCTCGACCAAGATAAACGTCAACACCTTGCAATGGTGATAGTGACTTGAATATTATGAATACCACCATAACAAACGTCTAATGTGTTATACTAAAAATTAGGAGAATGTATGACTGCACATTAGTCTCAATAGATGTCTTGTGTGACCCAGTATGGACTGCAGTCTGCAGTTTGTACATGGACTGTTTGCATTCCCTCTGAAGACACACTGCTTCTGGCTTCTGACTGGGGTTTATATAATGTAATTGTGTTTGCCGAATGCATACAGAATGAGCTGTGCTGCATGTGAACGTGGGCTTGGACAAAGACTTAGCATGACAAAGTGATACAGTATGTAGGCGGCTTGGTACATGAATATTTATCTTCATCCAGCTACAGTACGTGCTGTGTGCGGTACTCATTTGTCTGGCCTGTCTGTGAATGTGTGTATCATGGCTTCCATGTATGTGCTTCTCTATGTGACAGAGAACCAAACACTGATCAATGTGTGTTCGTTGCAGTAGGCGACTAGGAATGGTCAATTGTGATTGTTTGTGTGATCAAATCTCTGCACTGGTTCTGGTCTCTACAGTTGTTTCATCTCTGTAGGCCTTTTTAATGACCTTTGTCCTTTTCCTATTGTGCGTTTTTCCTGGTTTCTTGCATACAAAAAATATTAGCAGCCACAATTATTATTTTACTTGTCATTCATGCAGGTCTTGAGCTTGTCTCCTGTGGTAGTGGTTAAAGTCTCACTTGCAATGGGTGTGGTCTTAGTTCTTTTGGCCATGGAATTAACTCACCCTCTAATGTCTTTTGGTATAGAGTGGGGGAAGATTAAATAATCACCAGTGTCGCTCTGTGTTGAATCTTCAGCTACACTTGACATCTTGCATTGCTTGTAATAGTTAAATAATGACCTTTTCTTGTTTTTGAAGTGGAGCTTAGGTAACACAAATAACAAATTCATTCAGCATAGGAAGCGTGTTAAACTGGACAGCCAGTGGGTTCCACCAGATAGTCAACATGGTGCAATAATACATGGTGAACATAAGTTTGACAGCTAGTTGGTCCTGTCAGTGGACTGTTGCCTCTGTAGATACAAAAATGGAAAAATAAATGGATAGTTTGATTGGACAGATGATTTAGTGGATGATGGACAGATGACATCCATCCATTTGTACTGTATTTAAATATTTGAATGGACGGGCATCATTTTCAGATCTCAGTTGGTCTAAGGACTCCTACCAGATCTCTTGATACTGTGTGTCCCCAGTGTGTAGTCCAAGGTTTTTGTGCAGCTTCAATATTCTTTGTACAACATGGTCTTGGGTAATCCATCTATGAATATGGTGGGAAAGGATAGGATCAATGTTTAATAGATTGCTGATTGCACCAAACGTATTGCCTACAAGCTGTTAGGTTGGTCAGTGTGTTTTTCATTACATACCTATAGGCTTATATGCTTGAAATAAGTAAACTTACCAAAAGTACAAGTGATCTTCAGACCACATTGACAACACTATGCTTGAGACATTACTTGAAGGCCATTAAAACTGTAGAGACACATAGAAATACAGAACGCATTCTGAGTCTAGACTCTGACATGCAATGAAATATGTGGTGTACTGTACACATATATACACATCTTTGTGTATAAATCTGACCCAACTTAATTGACTTGAAAAAAATCCCATTTTTAGCCATGGATGGATGGATGGATGGATGGATGGATGGATAGCATATTCTGCTTTCCTCCTGTGGAAGAAACTTTGGCTTAAAGTCTGCCAGCGTGACTAAATGCACACGGCCTATAAGTCTCTGGAGTCCTCTAATAGATGACAAGAATAGATAGTCATTATATATAATATCTCCTCAACTCCCACATTACATCTTAATAATTCCGCCTTCCTATTACAAACATAATACCAGGGTCCTGATATGAAAGCGAGAGCGACATCTCAAAATAGTCGTGTGCTCACTATATCACCTTCCATGGAATTAGGCCTCAGGCAAATGGCTTAACAAGATTAGCTGGCCAACCAATTTAACAAAGGCACACTAATTGTTTAATGAAGATATTGAATATGCAGGGCATATTGTGTTCCATAAGCTACGACTTAATAACTGTCTGCAGTCCAAATGAGAGCCATCCGTTACAATACTAACGGCTGTTCCAGGAGAACAAAGTGCTGTTGCTGATAGTGACAATAAAGCTTTCCTTTTTCTTTTTTTTTTAGTGTGGTACTGTTAATTACACCACTGTTAGCAGAGATACAAACTGATGTCCAGTCATAGGAATGAAACAGACGCACTAACAAAGAATTGGCTTTCATTATGGCCTGTAGGCTTTTACAGTTACAGCACACTAACTGCAGATGACTGTGGATTGTTTGTCTTTGGACATGGAAAGCTCCTTGCTCCGTGTTTTGTTCAAGACAATAACACATCAAACATTAACAAAAGAAAGTTAAATATACCATAAAAATGCAATGAACAGAAAAGGAATGCACTTCTCATAGGAACGCATATGAAATCAACTCATTATGTCTGTTCACGTTCAACATTATAAAACCATTTCTTCGATTGTGCACCTCCTTTTCAACTTCAGTGAAATTTTCCCAAATTATTTACTGTTCTAGCAGATAATATTTCCAGTAAGATTCTGTACTACACATTCAATATCATTATGAAACTGTGTTTAATGATATATTTTTTTTTCTTGGAGCAAAAGTATAAGAGTCCAGTGCACCATTTGAAGTCCTCCAGCAGTCTACACCTGAGACCAATAAAAGAAGAGAGTATTGATTTTGAGTTTCTATTTGTTTACATCGGCAAAGTTTTAAACGTTCGATTTCATTTGAACGCACTGCTCTGTTCTCTAGCCCTCAACAGCCAATCAGGTGCTACGCAGGCCATGTTCAGCCTGTCAGCTCAAAGGTGAAGTGCAGGTGCGTTGGTTTCTGGTCGCTTCTGACCTGAGAGTCGTTAACTGCTAAGCCACGAGAGAACAGAGGAGAGAAAACAATGGAGTTAACTGGAAGAAGGGGAAGACAAAAGTCAGCACACTTATATACTGGGAGAGTGACTGCACAACAGAGAAGAGTTACGTCGGTAAGACGAGTTGTTTATTTGATTAAAAAAAAGCGCTCATTAACACTTACCGTCAACCATGCTAATGCTAGCTCGGTGTCTCACAGGCTAACCTCTCCCCTTGCACCCGGAGAGCCGCTGCAAGCTTTGACATCTCTTTAGCTGCTGTACATGTGTATATTATTTTATACCAGTGTATACAATAAAAAGCAAATCTGTTTTGTTTTCCTATTGCAAATTTTAAAAAGTAATTTGGTAAATTATATACGAGCACAACTATAATTTATTTTGTAAATGCCAATCATTGAAGGAGTTTATTGCATTTCAGGCAAACTGGAGAGGTTCCAGTGATGAGCTGACCAAGGGCCGAAGAAGTAACATGACCAGCCTCTCCAGGGCCTTCATCAGGTGGGATGTTAGTGCCATCAGTCTGCAGTCGTTATAGGTGCTGGCACGCACCTTCTTCAGTACTGGAACCAGGCAGGATGTCTTCCACAGCACAGTGGCCCTCTCCAGCCTCAGGCTCAGGTTGAAGATGTGCTGCAGGACTCCATTCAGCTGGGTTGCGCATGTTTTGAGGACCCTTGAGCTGAGACCATTGAGACCTGCTGCCTTGGCTGGGCGGAGTCTGCACAGCTCCTTCCTCACCTGCTCTGCTGTTAAGCTTTGTGTGCCATGTGTTAATGTGCAGTGATGGTGGGGGAGAGAGAAGGCTCGTTCAGTATCCCTCGTTCAGTATTCAGATTGTTTGTAGACAGTGATGCTCCTTATGCCGCTACACACATCCTTCATGTTTTTCTGCTGGAGTGTGCTCCAACTTTCTCCTGTAGTTGTCTTTGCTATGTTAGATCCTCTCCTTAAGCTCCCTGTCCCCATCTCTGAAGGCCCTCTTCTTCTCATTTAACCTTGATCTCTCTGATGATTCAACACTGTCCACACAGAAGTTGATGTACCCTGTTATACAGTCTGTGAGATCATCAAGCTCCTCTTCATGCAAATCACAGAGCAACTCCCAGTCTGTTAGTTCAAAGCACCCCTGCAGAGCTTCGTCAGTCTCCTGTGACCATCTCCTCACAGTCCTAGTGGTCACAGGAAGCCGCTGGACTTGGGGCTTGTACAGGGGTTTCAGGTGGAAGAGGTTATGGTCTGATCCTCCAAGTGGAGGAAGGGCAGTGGAGCTGTAAGTCTCCTTAACATTGGCATACAGCAGGTGCAGCGTCTTGTTTTCCCAGGTGGGACAGCCCACAAACTGCTTGAAGGTGGGCGGTGTTGTGGCCAGAGTGACATGATTGAACTCCCCAGATATCGCGATGAATGCGTCTGGGTGCCGTGTCTGCAGTCTTGCGACAATGGTGTGGATGACGTCATGTTTGCAGGCAGAGGAATGTAAACTAGGATGATCACGTATGAGTCTTGTGGCAGATAATACGGCCGCAGACTCACAGCAAGCAGTTCAATGTCCGAGCTGCATACAGGATGACACCACTTGTTGTTAATAAGAATAGCAAGTCCCCCACCTTTCCTCTTGCCACTCTCATGGTGACTCCTGTCCAAAATCTGTTTTATGTGGACACACTTAACATTCTTAACATTTGATGATAACTAAATGAAAAATGAAAATCTGTTTCTGTTTTTTGCCTAAAAATCTGGAACCAGCCTATGAACTATCAACAATATATATTCATTTTTTAAAAACACTGACATGACCTCAGCGCGATGGTAGCTATGGCAAGAGAGGAGAAAATCAACTTTATTCACAAAATCACTTCAATCCACCAGGATGAATGAGGACTTTGTCTTCAGGATCCAGCATAGAAATATCTGAAATAATCATTTAAGAATTCATATTTACATTTTTAAATAATCAACAGTGACATAAACTACAGTGGGAAAGGTCTGTACTCATTCAACAGTTGGATATGACTGTCCTTGGGAACAACTTGTGATTTAGGCTATGTAAAGTGTTTGCATTCTTTTGACTTGGAGATAATCTTATTTGTTATTTTTGTGTCCTCAAGTATTCATTGTGGAACAAAGCAAAGCATGCGATAGATAAAGTCAACAGAAGTAAATAAAGTGTGTGTAAAACACATGAAAGCAGTGTTTTTTGGTTCTCTCAATGCACCCTGAGATGACCTTGACTTTAAAACCACAAGGCAGATGAGTCAAACCTAGAAATACGCACCCCACTACAACACCAACCACTTCATGGTTTTCTGGCAACATGATGAAACTTCCTCGAAATCTCCTGCAATGTTGGAATGTCACTCATCCTATTAGTGTGTGTATTGGAGGGCACTGAAGTGTTTTTCCAGTGCATGTGTCGTGCTCTCCATTGAAGCCAGCTCCATGCTTTGGTAAAAGTCCATGTTTTACAGGGCCAGATGCTACATTCAGGCTGCATGTCTAAAACATTGACCTAAAGCTATTGAACTATAATGTTCCCGTCCTATTATCTTTAGGAATCACCTTGATACCGAATTATTGCGCGCATCACAAAGACAGGCTCTAGTGCTGCAGAGAAAACTGGTTTTTCCATTTATTTGAGTGGTTGCCGTCCGCTTTGGCCTTGACAATCTGTGCCGCAGGGGTGTCAGCAAAAAACAGCTCCGTCATGTGGCGGAGAAGTTGAGCCAGATCCAGTTTTTGGAAAAATTGAGCCACCAATCAGACACTTGGATCAGTCAAACCTCCACAGACAGCCTGAAATGTCTCTGATGCAGACACTATCCAGGTGGATTCACAGACTAAACTCTGACCATCTACCTGTGTGTGTGTGTGTGTTCTCACTTTGTTTATTTCATGTACCAGCTTGTACGATCATCATCACCAGAGCTTTGGTTAAGCGGGCTGGTTAATCAGAGATATAAAGAGTTATTTGCTGATTGTATCACGGTGGCTACAGCACGTCAGCACGTATAGACATGCCCCTAACAGCCCACCTCAGCTCCAACACACCCTCCAGTATGAGTCAGCCACAGACAAAATATTTTTCAACATTCACTTCAACAATCCTAATTATTGATCCTGATGGCTGATTTTTCAATAGTAATTATACGACTTGTAGAATTGTAGTTATGTTTCAGCTGAATATCATCAGCCGCTAACAGCAGGAATATGTGTGTTGCATCCGCACTGAATTTGCCTTCATTGATCTAATGCTAATTGAGCTTTTGTGTTTTTCTATGAGCTGTCCCACACACTGAGATCATTTGTATTGTCAAACCCCTTCCTCAAATTAATTCTGTCCTGTAAGCAGAATTTGTATGCAAGAGATCATATTTCCTCACAGTATTCATTTCAGAAGCAATGCTGTGTACCCTGAAATAATGAACTGAATGCAACCTTTTTAATCAACTAATAAGAAAACGTATAGTCAGCACACCGTGATAGTGTAGACAGTTTAGGAAATTTGTTTGCTGACGTTGTTTGACGTTCATTATCCTCCTAATATAATGCTGCATGAGTACTTGTGGTGCGGCATAGGGTTTCTCAGAGAAGATCACTTTCCTCAATTACGTTCCGTTAAGTTCTTCACTGCTTTTAAGGGGTTAAAGAAATGCCTTTGTTAAATGCTTTGTTTGTTAATATAAAGGAGGTGGAGGTTGGCAGAGGGCTGCATTGTCAATGATCTTGCCTAGGGCGCACGGCAGACCTGCAGGCCTGCGTAATACATTCACAAAAATAATTAACCTTAAAGGAACAGTTTCTGCTGGTTGCCTGGCAACATGATACCATGACTCCAGAAAGTGAGTAGACCTACCCAAGAAATAGTCTGCTATATAACCCCCATTAAACAACATGACACAAGCTTTAGGTAGGTGGACTTTGTGTTGTTATGCTAAGCTAAGCTAGCTGTCTACAGATGAAAGTGTGTCTGTACGACAAGAAAGCAAAGGACGCAGACAAACAAGTGTTTTAGGTGTAGAACCATACCCACCTTTCTCAATGTGTTTATGTGCTACGTCCACAACCAGATATAGTAGAAGGCAAGAACTTTTAAGATGTCATTCAAAATAATGTGGGTTTTTACAAACAATGCTGATTTTGAATGATTTATTCATTAACCTTTCACTGTAATATCAGTCAAAAGGAACAGACAAGATCGTAAAGGGTTCTCAACAGTTATCTGTCATATAAGGTTGCTGAGTCACCTATAAAGTGCGCTCAGCTGTTTGTATAGACATTTTACATCAGTTCCACCAAATGTAAGCTGTGTAATCGTCTTTCTGTTCTTCTTTTCATCAGCTGTAATGTTCACTTACTCTACAATAAAGAAAAGTCTATCGCAGTTGAACCCACGCTAGTTTTAACAATGCAGTTACAAAACATTCGCTATGTAACTCAATCAGTGTATTTTTAATGTGACAAAGGAGCATCAGGAGCAGCTACAGAAATGTGTTGATGTGAACACTGTCACTGTCAGCTCATTGTTTTTTTTTGTTTGTTTTTTGATGACAGCGTCCTCAAGGGAATCATTACAGTTTGCTGCTATTATTAACCATCACATCATTTCAGCATATATTCCCACGAGAAAACAAATGCAGCATCATGTAGTTTAGGAGTGACAGCTACAGTAAGTGTTAGCGGGAAGGTCCACCAGTAGCAGCTGTCTTCATCTTCACAAATGTCTCACGTTCCAGGCTTGGTGCACCCTTGGGTACTGCTTCACTCCAGCTCCTCACACCTGCACAACATCACACTTAGCAGAAAAACAGGAGGCACTGAACTTAACTCTGCTTTACAAGCAGCAATCTGAGGGCTTCTTTTTCACACGTTCTGTATTTACATACAGTAGAGCTGCAAACTGCTAAGGATACATTTCACTGAACACATGAACACATGCACATTCTTACAGTGGAAATACAGCTGCTAAATGAGCGTAGCACCTGCACACTGGAAAATAACTTTACTACCTTGACACAAGTGTTAATATTTCACATTTGTTTTTGTTTTTCTGGAAACATGGCTCTGTCTGTCTGTCTAAAAACTCATTTCCTTGTTTCACACATACACATACACACACCCCCAGCAACCCACCCCATATTATTTATTTCTTTATTTTGTGAGCACTACAACTAAATCCCATTCCTCTCCATTGCATTAGGATGAAGAGACAGTATCTAAATGCCTGTTGTACTGACCCTTTAATCCTGACTCTTACCACATCTTCCAACCCAATCCCTACTCTTTTTTTGTTTCATGTCTCATTGGCTAACCTTTGGAGGATCATTCTTAACTTTTTGTGATACAGCATGTGGTCCTCACAAATATGGTAGTGCAAGAGCACACAATCACACAGACCAGAGCAGAAAAAGCATACCTGTGGTTACTAACGCAAATGTCACAGAGCAACTTTTAATGAGTGTAGAGCCCAGTCACAAGGATGTGTTTTCATGGCAGTTGGCAAGACTGTAGTTTGGCTGCTATATCCCCAGCTCTTGAAACTGAAGTGTTGCTTCGTAATTGCAGGCCAGTGTGAATCTGATGCATCAGCTGCCATAAGACTTAATTAATTGTGTAGTCAAAAGAAGCTCACACTACCCCCCCATCTGTTTGTCTTTAACCTGCAAGCGAGATGAGGAAAGGGACGGAGGAGACACAGAAATGAATTATGAAGTAAAGATGAAAAGTCATTTTGGTTCAGTGAGAGTAGAGTTGCACGGTACCGACAGTAACCCGCAGCGTCAAATCGTAACGGTTCCTACTATACTAGGAATTCTAGCCGAAGCTACTGCTGTGGATTACTATATGACTGGTGCCAGTTTCCTCTACATAGCAGCCGCCTCTGCTCTCCGCCTGGCTTCTCTCTGCATGCTACTCCCTTGTAAACAAACCAACATGGCAACTACTGCAACCGCACTACACAGCTGCTGAATGATTGGTTGTTTGCCTGTTACTGGTGACATCTGGGGATATGATAGGCGGTTTCCACACGCTTGGTCCGCCCGTCTGTTAGCTGACTGGCTGTTTGTGTGTTTCTGCCGGCAAGAACGAACTCCACGAACGAACTTCGATAGAAATTCGCCTCAGAACACTAAAGTTCTGTGACGCTAAGATGCGCACATGGCTTACAGTCACAAACACGACTGAGAGAGTCTGCCGCAGCGTCGTCATCAGTGGCACTCACATATTTGTTTCAGTCTAATTCTTACTTCAGCAGTATTATATTTATCAAACAACATAAGTATTTAATACGTATTTATAACTTGTACAAATAGATCGCAGTTCATAAAAAAAAGAATAATGTCCCACACACTGAAAAAAAAAAAAAAAAGCTGCAGTATCGTGATGGTATAGTATTGGTATAGTATTGTGGTTACTCATTTTGGTAAGTCAGAGATGCCTTTTGCCATGAGTGGCCATGACACGCTGAGCTCCTCACATCACAGCCATACATCATGGCGGGAAAGCATGGAGGTGAAGGGCGAGCGGAGCTGTAATGATGATCCATGTTTAGCAGACATAGCTGCCTTTCATACTCTACAAGCTGTTTTGTGGCACTGAACATTAACGTTGTAGAGGAGAAAAACATGAATCATCATGCTAATTCAAATCACTTCATTCACTACAGATCATGATTCATACTCAGTGACTATGCAGTTCCATTACTCTTTTTGCTATGGCAAGCAGTGGCATCATCGTCCTTTAATACGTAAGTGAATGCATCACGGCGTGATGTTTGGTCTGCTGGTTCATGCTGTTGTATTCACTTCACTTCACAGTGTCTATACACACTGCATATAAGGTAGTTCAACAGCCTGTTAAAAGAGTTATGAGATGATAAATATTTTTGTGGTCTTTTAATGAGGAGCCTACCTTACTGTGTGACATGGCTACACTTATGTCAGTGTCCTCTCAGTCACCAGTGAGGAGATCCAGTGCTAAAAGCTGCTGATACACTCAGTAACAATGGTGAGTCAGTGTAGTCAGTTCACTGAGAATCACAGATGATACTTCCTCACAGCTCATATATATTTTCTAGACTCGAAGCACTTCAGGTTGCCTTCAGGTATGAAAAGTGCTGAAGAATTAAAAAATTAAAAAAGATCTTCTTCTTCGCCTTCTTAAAAGATGATGAAAATCACAGAAACAATCATAATCTGATATCTCACTCCTAAATAATAATCTGCTGAGCTAGGAACCCCCAAACTGAATGTAACTGCTTCTGGCAACAGATTGAACATATACTGAGCTGAGGACAGTCATTTATTGATGTTGGTCATTGACAAACACTACTAATGCAGAAACTGAACATGTCCTACTGCTGAGCTGTGTTGTTTATGTTGGAGGATTTGGAATACATTTTATACAGAGACACCTTTCATGTTATTCATTCCTTCATTACATTACATCATAGAGTCCAAACACAAATAACAAGCAACAACAAAGTAATAAAGCATAATTACAATCATGCAATAAACAACTGGGAAACAATATGTTTTTAAAAAATCAAGCTAATAAAACAGCAGCAGTTTTAATATCTGGGATGCATCCACTATACAAACATGAGGGGAAAGGGAGTTCCAGCAGGAGAACCCATTGTGCTAAGGTTGATGGTTGGCCAGGCGAGCTGCTGATGAAGACCATGCGGAACAAGATGCAGGATATTTTGAAGTAGGTAGTGAGATAAGCGGGAGTTATGAAGAGAAGTCAAGTAGATCTGTTGTGATACAGGGACACTTTAATTGGCTCAGCAGAGGAGGGACATGTTCAGTAGACTTTGTATGTAGTTTGTTGGCAACTTTTCACGTCCAATAGATTAAGATCTGGCCTATTATAAATGTTGTATTTGTGTTTTCATCGAATTCACAGTTACAGTTATAGTCGAAGAGTTTCAAAAGGTTATTATGATGTAATTGCCTTCTAAAGTTTGACTTGAAACTTGATTTTTTTCCCCTTAATCCCAGCTCCATTTAATAAAATGAAAAAGAATGAAAAGATCTTTACTTATAATAGACTGCTTCACCTATCAAAGGACAGCAGACATATGTAGATTTGCCTTTTGGTTCAGGAGCTATTCCTGCAGGTGCAAATGTTGATGAATTCAAAAGACGTGCTCCTCACTATGTAAGCTATTAGTTATCTGTAACTGTGAAAGATTGTAATTTGTTAATAAAATGTATTAACAGAAGTCTGTTTGATTAAATGTCACTAAGCTGTTTATAGATTTTAGTCTGGGTGCTCTGCAGCAGAAGGTACTGTTGGCTGACTGGAAAAGTATCTAAGAACTAGAAGAAAGAACTAAAAGGAGCAGAATAAACACCAAAGTCAGAGAGGTTTTAACAACTCTCAACACTGACTTCAAACTTCATGAAGCATCCTCTTGAAAATGGTGAACATCATAAGTGATCAGGTAAAGCTGAAGTGCATCAACAAACATAAAGCACAGGACAAACCATGTAAATCACAATTTGTTTTAACAGGGTGTAAGGGCCAACAACTAAATTCTGAATTATTTACAGTCATATCAATACAACTAACTTCAATAAAAGAAGGGTACACAAATCCACATAGAAGATCACATTTGCCATTTATTTTATTTAACATGTGGCTTATTGACGATAGTATAAATAATTCATTTACAGACATATGATCAATGAGAGAAAAATGTCAATATGTCAATAATGCTTCATTGTTATCACAATAGGCTAAAATTAGTTAGCAATTTGTTACTTAACAAACTTTCCATCAAGAAAGTCTGTAAATTACCTCGGTAGAGGCTGTGCTTGAACCTCGTCTGGTCTGGCTCCTGAGTACATCAGGGGGAAATCAAATAAAAATATAAGCAAATATATTCTGTATTAAATCTGATCCAGTTTCACTGAAAAAACTTATTGAAAGTGGTAGAATTTGTTTTTCTGCCATTTACACTAATGGGATATTAGTACTATTGATGTTACAGTTAAGGTTGGTGTTTTATGACACATTTTGGGTTCCATATAAATCCAAGTTGTTGTTTTTTTTCCATCAAAAGAAACACTGATTTACCATATAACTAACTGACATGAAAACACCATATGAATGCTGTATAAAATAAAGGCTTTCCATAAAATATGACTGCAGAGTGCAGGTTAATCATCTTGATTGTAGTTTCAATCACTTCCTGGACATATTGTCTCACCTATTTCACCTACCTACCAAACGTTTAGTAGGACTATCGTGACAGCTGAGGTGTGAAGCATTTTCTAGCATTGTGCTGGACATGATGATGCTAAAATCTGTTGACAGCTCTGAGGAAAGTGTATCACAAACTATGAGGGACAGTGAAGTGCGTGGTGATGGCAGCTCATTGAGCGGGTTGGGATTCATCAGCAGCAGCAACTCAGTGCTCATCTTCCACTCCACCCCCCAAAACTGGAAAACAGCCCTCCCCCTGCCCACTCATGACACAAGGCTTTGATTCACAAAATGGATGCCCACACATCACACAGCACACCACAAACAGGAGCACGCATACACCTTTAGTTCGTTACTGGTCTGTACTAGACGTGTGTGTTTGCGTGTGTGTGTGTGTGTCTTTGTGTGTGTGTGTGGTGTGTCACCCAAGGATCTGAAGCAGTACATAGGTGTGTACATAACAGAATCCAACTGAATGGGCTAGTCACAAGTATTTACTGTCAGAACACACACACAAACACAGAAGGCTGGCCTAGGGTCTCACGGACTGTAAGTGTAATTACGAGAAAGGAAAGACAAGGAGAGGCAAAGAATTTCACCGTGGATCTTGTCAAGACAGAGACCTACTGATACACATAATAAGATATATAGGATAAATAGGATTATAAATTAATTAATTGGTAAATTCTTTGGTAAAATAAGTGTCTGGTCACCTACAAACAAGCAAGATTTTTGGCTCTCACAGACCTGTAACTTCTTTAAGACGCTCCTCTGTCCTCCACTCTTTACCTGTATTAATGGCACCTATTTGAACTCGTTATCAGTATAAAAGAGACTTGTCCACAACCTCAAACAGTCACACTCCAAACTCCACTATGGCCAAGACCAAAGAGTTGTCAAAGGGCACCAGGTAAGCAGCTTGGTGTGAAGAAATCAACTGTGGGAGCAACTATTAGAAAATGGAAGACATACAAGACCACTGATTATCTCCCTCGATCTGGGGTTCCACGCAAGATCTCACCCCGTGGGGTCAAAATGATCACAAGAATGGTGAGCAAAAATCCCAGAACCACACAGGGGGCCTAGTGAATGACCTGCAGAGAGCTGGGACCAAATTAACAAAGGCTACCATCAGTAACACACTACGCCGCCAGTGTCTCACATCCTGCCGTGCAAGACGTGTCCCCTGCTTAAGCCAGTACATGTTTAGGCCCGTCTGAAGTTTGCTAGAGAGCATTTGGATTATCCAGAAGAGGATTGGGAGAATCTCATCTGGTCAGATGAAACCAAAATA
The DNA here is from genome assembly GCA_014281875.1 of Nibea albiflora. Lineage (NCBI taxonomy): Eukaryota > Metazoa > Chordata > Actinopteri > Sciaenidae > Nibea > Nibea albiflora. Next base: position 22,238 of record JABGLX010000418.1, on the reverse strand, counting down.
GAACATTTTGGTAGAAACTCAACTTGTCTGTTTGGAGGAGAAAGAATGCTGAGTTACATCCAAAGAACACCATATCTACTGTGAAGCATGGGGGTGGAAACATCATGCTTTGGGGCTGTTTTTCTACGAAGGGACCAGGACGACAGAGCCATGTAAAGGAAAGAATGAATGGGGCCATGTATCGTGGGATTTTGAGTGAAAACCTCCTTCCATCAGCAAGGGCATTGAAGATGACAAAGAGTATATAAAAGTATTGAGATGAACTTTTGTTATTGACCAAATAGTTATTTTCATAATTCAATCATAATTTGCAAATTCATTCATTAAAAATTAGACACTGTGATTTCCTGGATTCTGTCCCCCCATTCTGTCTCTCATAGTTGAAGTGTACCTATTGGAGGCCTCTCATCTTTTTAAGTGGGAGAACTTGTACAATTGGTGGCTGACTAAATACTTTTTTGCCCCACTGTATGTCAAGATGAATCAGATGAGTTTGAAATATGGGAGAACCAGGGTGTTACACCATAGTGTTAGCAGCCATTTTATTAGCATAAAATCTCCTTGATTTTACTGCTCAGTTGTTGGCTGTTCGCTTGTTGGCGGTCTGTGTGAAGGCATTGTATCCAGACGTAATGATCCGAGGCACTCCTGGTGAACTTTTCACATTCACCATTGTCAATGTCTGATACTGAATAATGTATCAAATGTATGATACTGAAGATGTGACATGCCATGTGATGTGTCATGCCATGTCACATGCATGTGACGTGACGTGACGTGACGGTGTTTACATCTAGCTCAGAGCCAGAGATCACACAAAGAGATGAATGATGATGAAAATAATAATAATAATAACATAAAATAAAGGTTGTTCATTAGTCTCGAGCCTCGATTTGAAGTCAAGTCTGAAGTCTTTTGAAGTCGAGTACAAGTCAAGTCTGAAGTCACAGTTAAGTGAGACTTAAGTGCAGCTCAAGTCTAAGTTGCAAGTCCAAGTCCCCAGCTCTGGCTAAAAGTTACAAGAGTATTTGTATGGAAGTTTTGGCCTATCAACAGTTATGCCTAGTCTGGCATGGTATTGGCTGAAGAGTCACATCTCCCTTTACTGAAAACTCTGTCTCTCTCTCTCTGTCTCTATCTCTCCCCATACCCATCACCACCACCATCTGTAAGCATATATGCCTCATTAATGCATGTTAATGCATGTTACTAACTAAACTTATTCCCTGGAGTTTCTGTGCTCTCTCGTCCAGCAGGTTCTCATGGATCGTGGCTGCTGCTGTGGTCCTGCACATCCACTACATATATTATTACTGTCATTATTGCTACCATATCTCCATTACAGTTTATAGTTAGTCAATGATTTGCTGCTGCTGTGTTTCCTCACTCGAACCAAGGGTCTAAGGACAGAGGGTTCACTCCCTGTACAGATTGTAAAGCCCTCTGAGGCAAAATGTATTTTGTGACTTTGGGCTATACAAATAAAAAACTTTGATTTGATGACATTAACATGGTGATAAACAATGTGTTCCTGTTACTGACAGAAGAAAAAATGGGCATTGTAACCATAACGTCCCCCCACAGGTTTCTGAAGGGCCATTCTGAAGCTTGGTGTGGTGGCTCTGATCGCCAACATGTTGATGATACTTCTGCCTCCTGGCTGATCTAAAAATCAACAAAAACGTAGATCATCAATGGACCTATGGCAGGCTGAATGACAAAAAAATGCTCAAACAAGACGCATGTAATGTTATCCATCTGTCAGTCAAAGCAGACATGCTGTAAATTATGCATAACTTTGTTAATGTGTGTGTTAATATAATTTAACAGATGAGTTCTGTCAAAATTCAGTCTCAGTAAACTTAAACATGAACAGGAAGCTATAGAGACCAAAAACTGTCAACATTTTTACATGGGGGCCTATGAAGATTGCCTTGTTCTGCAGCCTCTATCCTCTAGGGGCAGCTTGAGGCACTGCAGTTCTGGGTGCTTAGTCTTCACTTCACAGTCACAGAGGTTGCCACTCAGTTCCAGCATCCCAAAACCAACACAATGTTTACCAACACACAACACAACCCTCTGTATCTACATCAGCCTGTACTATCATCAGCTAATGCTAGCTGGCAACCACCAGCAAACAACATACCATCCTAATTAGAATACTGCCAACTCCAGCAGTATGATGCTCAACCCAACAAGCAGATGGTACCATTCAGCTACCTTGTTCTGCTAACTAACATAGCATATTAAGCTAATGGATAAAAAGAGAGATTCAAACATGAAGCAAAGTTTTGCCAAACAAATCAAACAGAATCAAAGAGTTTAGTAGTAGTAGTAGTAGTATTTTGATTGGACCATTATGGCTGATTACCAGTAAATAACATGGACAGGATGTGTGGTTCCATCAACCAGAGGTACTGTAACCTCAGAAGATATGTACTCCAGACATGAACTGTTGTCAATCTCACTCCACTCTTACTAGCCTCATGAACCAACAGCTGATTTTAATAATTGTTTACATACATCCTTGTGCCAATGCATGCACAGCTGTACAATTGATTGCTAACATAATGCACAGACTAAGCTCACTCTGCCCTGATGACCCTATATTTATCCTAATTTTATCACTGTCAAGGATATATGAAAGTAGGCTATATGACTTGTGTCACAACACAAAATAGCTCTATGACATTTTACTCTACACATTTTGTGTTTGGTCGATGCATCCTATCACAATAGTGCATATCTTAAGAGTTGGTCAGAGGTCTCTTCAAGCATGTTTTGATAGATTAGTAATGTATTTATGATGATAATGACACTGTCTGACATATGTTACATCTGTGTGGAAGCTTAATTCAGTTATTAATGAAAAAAAGAAGCAGACCTATTATACTGGTGATCCAGTCCATAATGAAATAAGGAGGGTTAAAATGGAGTATAGGGGAAAGTTTAAATAAATATAACAGAGGCAATCTTAGAGCAGCCTGGCAAGGGATTAAAACAGTGGCCTTCATTAATCAACATGCAAATGAGACTAGACAATCCATCAGTGTAAATGGGGGGATGATTCTGATTTGCCGAACACAACTCAACTCATTTGTCTCTCGTCGAACATTCTCTGGAAGTGTTTTCATCAGAGATTCTCCTGGACCCCAGAATGATATTTCAACACCTAAGAAATGTCACAGCCCTCTTTAAACATATGAAGTCAGCAGTCCTTAGCTGACCAGCGTAGAGAGAGGTCTTCATTGAAGTCTCATAGATGTGTGTAGCCATTGGCCAGAGACAATGGAAAACATCCACTATAATACCCATACCAAATTCAAAAAAGGAAGGAACTGTGTGCTTGGATTCCTTGTCATGACAATGATGCCATTGATAGCAAATTAGACCCCTTGCAGTTTGCTTCCACATAAAGGTGTGAAGGATACAGAACTCTTTGCTGTGTGTGTGTGTATAAACTCTTTGAGAAACCCAAATCACGTGAGACTTTCTTTCACTGAAGCCTCTTCGGCTTTTAACAAGATACAGCCATGTATTTTTATTGAGTGACTCGCTTCTTGTTTGAAATTACCTGATCTTAATTTCAGATTCTGTGATGGACAGAGTCCAGCAGGAGGCTGTAGGCTACAGCTATCTTGTGAAATTCTCAGATGACACGGCCCTACACAAAGTCAGATAAGGGTGTGATGATAACTTCCTCAACCAGATCAAAAATAGGGGATTAATTTTTGATTTTAGGGAGAATAGTAACAAACCAAAATCTTGCATTATACACGCCAACATGGTAAAATTAAAGTAGCTAGGTATTTTTTTAATAGAACTACCAGACTACTAAATTCCAACAGTTGTCATTTTAAATGTATGTTCAATTCTTGTAAATGTTTACATTTAAATGAACTATACCAAACATTTTGTCATGTATGATGATCTGTTGCCTTTGACATGACTCTGTCACTCTGTGAGTAAGTCGTGGAAAGGGTAAGCTGCAAATGAATTGCCAAAACTAATTTGCCAGCAAATCTGCCACAGCTGTCCTCCATCAGGCAGACTTTTGGTTTCCAGCCACACTCCTCTGCTGCCAGCCTTGTCTTTCAACTTTTTCCTCTCTCCTCATTTTTTTCTTTGTTTCATGTTACACACTGTGTTTCTCACAACATAAGACTTAGTCTTAGTCTAGTGTAGTTAGCCTAGTCTATATTAATGGTAGCTAGCTCTATCTACGTCATGGCAACACAACTACAACAACAACTCACTAACTGTCCTCTTTCCTTATTGCAGCCAAAGGTTCAGGTGTTTTTACTCCATGTGCACCTCAATGCTAACTATCCCAGTCTTAATATTACTTTTTGGGGTTCATACACAGCTGCGCAGCTTTAAAAAATACATAAATAAATACAGTGCCTGCATTCACAGCATTGAACAGCACAGCACTGAGTGTAGGTCAGCTGCATTTCAGGGTACCTACAGCCAAATACAGGATTGTGTGGGTAAAGTACAAGCCTTAAATTAACACTATGTCCCGCATGTCCCATATACAGTATATAGCCCGTATATCCTTGTCCCTAGCTGTGTCTTTCAGCTCCTCCCAGGGGATCCCAAGGCATGCCCCGGCTAGACGTAATATGTAATCCTGCCAGCATAACTTGGGTCTGTTGCAGGTTCACCTCCCAGTTGGAAATGTCCAAACAACTTAATAACCCGGGGGTCAACGTGCCAAAGACACAACCTTATGTCTTGCCTTGCAAGTTCCACTTCCACAAGGTGGCTGCACCATGTTATTCCAGAGCAGTGGGAATAACATGGAGCAGTCACTCCAGGAGGATGTCCTTGTAATTCTATCCAGTAAGATAGTTTGCTTCTGAAGTTGCTGCTCCATAATGTTCTGGGGTCAGACCAATTAGTCTTGGTGGCCCTACCTTGGTGGTTTTGGCTGTTGCCAGGGTTCCTGTTGTACAGTGTGATGGAAGTAGATGGCTAGTCTGATGTCGATGATGTGATGACACGCTGTGTATATACTGTAGTCTAATAGCTGGGTATGACATCATGAGAACTCAAGGACTGAATTTTCATGATGAGGTGGTGACAGATGGTTTCTTTGCGCGTGGGTCACTGTATGTATATGTATGTGTGTATGTGTTATGACAGTGGGAAGGGTGTGTGTGTCTGTGTGTGTTCTACTTCATACTGTGAAAACAGGTCCACTCTAACAGGGTGTAGATGCCTCCCTTTGTTTATAAAAATGCTACAGCACACATGTCAATGCTCAAGATGGCAAACACACACAGCAGCTCACACCCTGCAGTCAAACGAGAGACCAGTAGTCCTCACAGGTTCGATTTAAAGCAACATTTTCTAACTTCTGTACTATACAATAATTTTAAATCACTATGCTACACTGACTTGTAGTCAGGTGAACGGTGTCCCTGTCATTCAGACAGCCCATAGCACCCCGTAGGCCTGTTGGTCCTGATGGACAGACACCATAAGCCTAACCAATTGCTAACCGCTAATTAACTGTCACTAACTGAATCTGTCTTTAGCTATTTGTTACCTGGGTCACCCAGACCTTGAGCTCAGAGCACTGGGGCAGTGTTAATGTTTGTACTGAGCTGCCAGAACTGGAGCTGGGCAAGTGGGCAATGTAACCGTGTTTAGCAGCATCTATGGACATAATGGCAGAGAGGAAAAGACCAGAGAAGACAGAGGAAGTGACAAGCAAGCATTGTTGAGAGCTTGGTGAAATAAAAGGCTGAAAGACAGACGCCAGCTGCTATGTTTTCTGTTGTTGACCTTGTTGATGTTTGGCGGTTGGCAGTGGGACACCCTGAAAGTGGAGATGCTAAATCGCTAAAAATGCCAATTTCTACACAGTTACTGTTACATGTCCAAAGCATTTCCAGTATCTCACTAGTCTGTATCTTCTTACCTATTCTGACGCTGTGTGATACAGTACTCTATACATCTAACAAATTCTGACAAGGCACAACTAACACTAACACATTTTTTCTTCCTGTGATGTGTCCTGTGTATCCTAATTGGCAGATGCGTTCTCTCTCTTAATAGTGTTGTGAGTTTGTTTTCATCAAATATTAAATGTTCTTTTGCCAAGCAGAATCCATTTTCAATGAATCACCCTTTATTAAGGATTCCATTCAGAGAGCTAACGAGAATGAGATCTCTTGTCTGCCTGGATCTTCTCTGCTGAACAGGCAAGTATACCAGTCATCCACAGATGAGTAAAACTGAGTAATTACACTTAATTTTGTTTCATAATTTTTACCACCTATCCTGGCAAAGATATTACATCCATCCACTTTCATCTTCTGCTCTGGTTTTTGGTCCGGTGGCATTTCCAGACCTGATGGAATATGGATGTGTTCTGGGGTTGCCTCAGGATCTCCTCCCAGTTAGACATGAGCAGTGTCCAGAAGGAATGCCAATCAGATGCTGAACTAACTGAACTACTATGCTGAGATCCATCTGGATGTCTGAGCTCCTCAGCCTGTTCTTGTGGAGGTATCGCACCCTGCAAAGGAAACTAATTTTGCCCACTTGTTCTTTAAACAGCCCCAAAAATGGGCCTGACTGAGAGCTTGAAAATAGATCATGGGGTTAGAAGTTTGGAAAACATGATCCTTGATATTGTGGCCAAGTTGCTTGGAATACACAAAGATGGAACACACAAGAAGAGGGAGATTAAAGGAAAAAACAACACTGGGTGCTTTATGGATCAAATCACTACGTTATATGAGAGGGTTCACTTACGGTGACAAAGGCGATGAGAATCATCACTAACTCCCTCTGCGCAGAAACTTTCAGGTTTCTGTTACATAGACCACAACTTTTGGTTCAGTATAAGCAATCAACACCCTGGTTTCCAGCAGCAGCAGGCTGATAATTGCTCTGATAATCCTGCTGTACTCTACCTGCTCAGCACCAAACAGCAGACAGACACAGTTAGCAACAAACTGGTAAACTTAGTGGAGCATTAAGGAGATAAAAGTGGGAATAAAAGTGGAAATCCAACGCGACATTGACAGTAAATATTAGACTAACATTCATCAGGTGGACGTGAAATGACCCCAAATAAATGGTAATGTTGCACTGTGTGTGCTGGATGTGTAAATAAGAAACTGGTTGCTAATACCTTCATCGGAACAACTATGAGAGGCGATGATACGTCAGTGTTATAGCTTGATCCACTTCCCTAAACACCCTAAATATCTCTGGGCTGCACGTATAACAACATATTTATGTATCATTTGCTGTTATGTTATGTGTGCAGCTCTACTGGAGGGATGAACAGCTTTTAGTTATTCATTTGCTTGATTGGTGGTTGAGGATGCTTTCGAACATGTTGCTCTTAGTCCTCTGTCAGACTGAGATCTACAAACTGTGACGTCATCACTGCTGGTTTAAAGAAATTCATAATATTATTTAATTTATTAAAAAGAAAGTGGACAGTGTCATTTGTTGAATTTTGACAGTGTGTATAATGAAATTTAAGGTTTGTTCAAACTTTCAGCACCTGTGGTTTCAATCTGCCAGAGATTTGATCTCCTTCTGTACACACAGTGGATTTGTTCTTTTGGTTGGTATAATTGGGCCTGATCTCTAAGAAGGAGTTGGAATACTCCTGGTACTTTCTTAGCTGTCTTTTGAAGTGAATAAGAGCAAAATGGATTAATTACGTGCTTTTGTTTTCCAGCCTACTTTGTTTATTTGATGTCTCAGCATCTCAGACAGGCTGAACTTTATTTAAGCACCCTTTTCACTATATCTGCATTCATAACCAGCCCTAACATATTTTTATGTGTGTTTATGTGTTAGACTTGAATTATGAGTCAAGCATGCGAGTTCTGCCAGTGTGAAGTCTAATCATCGAGGTGACATTGCATTGTGTATCAAATTATATAACAATTATTATTATAAGGACAAAGTGAAATATTAATAACTCTCTTGTTGCAAAGCTATATTAAGGAGATCAAAGTAAATCATTTTCCTGGTTTATAATCTTTGTCTGACAGCTCGTGTTTCTTGAACTGTCTGACTTTGTTGGTTCCCAGACTGAAGTTAACTAATTTGCAGTACAATGATGGCCAAAAACTATGTAAATAAAATAAAACTGTGCCAGTTTATATTCTCAAACCCATTCCAAACGCAAGTTCAACAGTAGATGGGCAATGCTCTCTTGACTGAGGGTCCACTTAATGGCACTCCAGAAGCTGGAGTTGGTTCAGTTGTCGTCACATGTATAGAGCTCCTCTTTCTCCATTGACTAGTCCATGACATGTGACCTCATCCCAGTGGGTGCTGGGTTGGTTTTGGTCAGGTCAAATATGCTCCGTGGCAGAAAATAATGCATCACAGCCTCCACCAATGATATGAAATATTATACATTTCTTGAAACGGAGTATTTTCTTTAGTGGCAATGAATCTGAGCTCAGATTCACATCTCCCATTACAGTGAAATGACTCAGGGCCTACTGCTCATCTCTTAAAGGAAAGTGTCAGTGGCTGAACCCATGAGACCCGGATACAGGAGATGACACGTCAGTGACGTCTCTTTTCTGAACCGTCTCTGGTTAACAGACAGCTGACAGTGTCGCTTTCTGAATATTAATCTAATAGTTTGCCCAGTCCCCATGTGGCCATCTGCTATCACATGATTGGAGTTTCATTCTTTTGTCACATGATGTCAACTGAACCATCTCTAACACAACAGAGCTGATGAAGCCTGTGTGTGTTTATGCATTATGTGGGTGTACGGTTTCTCTGCATGCATGGTGGAGGAGGTGAAGGAGGAGGTGGTAAGACATGAAGCAGTTAGCTGAAACTCCTTTTTATTTCAAGCTGTCCTACGCTGTCTGTTACAGTTTCTATGAAGTGAGTGTATGATTTCTGAGATTTGGGGACAGACCATCTCAGCTTGACTACTAGAGCAGATGAATATTCCAGTTCCAGTTGAGTCAGTGCTGTGAAATGAAGCAAGAACAGCAGTATCTTGTAGCGTTCTGAGTGAATCACTTATTCACTTAAAATTTGGGGCTGTAATGATTCATTCACTCCATCAATGTGCCAGTGATTAATTATGCTGATTCAACTGCATCAATCTTTTAAGAGAAATAATTGGATTGAGATTGGCTCCATGTAACGCTCTGATTCAAACTAATCACCATTATTTCAACAGAGATGTTATATTTTCCTGAAAAGCTCATCACTGTCTCTGACATCGGGCCTTTTTTTTTTTTCCTGGTCACCGTACTGTAAATTCATTTCACAAACAAACAAAAGAACAAGCGGAAGAAGGAAGAACGGTCACCTGACACACGGCCTCTTCTCTCTGTGTCACAAAGCTACAGAGGAGCTAAACAGCAGGGGTTAGTCCAACTCATGTTAGAGCTGGTGAGCGTCTTCACTCTGATATTAGAAGAAATAACTTGGGCCTTGTTAGCATGCCTAAGGAAAATTTCATCTTTCTCTATTTGTTGTTTGACTTTCAACTGGCACGTTGTCCACTTACTTCTGTCTACATCGCATGTTTACATTGAATGATGACAATAACACTGATCAACACCAGGCGGAAGAAAGGCCCATGATGAGATATCTTTCTCCAGTTAATGTATCATTGTCTTCTATGATAGTAGCAGGTGATAGTGTTGTCCTAAAGCATGGCTTCCCAAACTTTTCAGCACACCCCCAAAAGAACGGTATCAGTGATTTACGAGCTCCACAAATGCCCAAATGTCAGATGATTTTTCCTTCTTATATGCCGAAATGTTTACCACAATGCTAATAGACTTAGCTAATATTGTTGCTGCTGCTAATAAAGTTTGTTCGCATGTGTTTTATTACAAGTATGTCTAAAATATGCTATTTCTAAAGGTTTTTACATTTTATTTGATTTCTGAAAATCATCTTGCAGCTCTTCCTGAGGCCTTCTCTGTGCTGGTTTGGTGTTTCTACTCAAGATTCGACTAGTCTGATTTCTGCAGCATCTGCTACAGATGTCCTTTAGGCAGGTAGAGGACCATCTACTGTACATCCAGCTGAATAATTCACTGGTTGCAGGGGCTCCCACTTTTACACCTGGCATTGTTGTTGCTGCGATTAAAATCCCAGCACCTCAGTCTCTCTTTTCAGTTTCTCTTTCTGTCCTCCTTCATGCAGATGTGGAGGTGTGGAATAAAATATTCATAATGAATCTTGTAGTTATACTTATTTTGTGCAGCTTTGATCAACATGTTATTAATGATGGAGCATGTTTCTGTAGATGTCTTTGTTTTTAATATTTTTACTTCCAAAAGTGGTCAAAAGCCTCCAGGAAGCATAAAACACTGTGAACTAAATAAATGTGCTTGTGGATGTAAATTACATGATACGCTACTGAACACACTCGAGTGACTAAAGTGACAATATACTCTTCTTTAATTGTTTTGGGCTATGTAAGGTCAACAGTTATTATGCTATTATGTTAAGTTATGCTTGTGTAAATATTATATATTAAATATTTTATGAATAAATATTTTAAACATTTAGCTGACATGAAAGTGTGTCAGGAAGAACATGTATAACAAAATACATAAGGCAATAAGACAATGGCTCACTCCCCTAAAGGTAAATATTTTTTTAAGACCTGTTTATGTATATTTATGTAAATACAGGGATGTGTATGTATATCCCTGGATTTACACTGGAAAAAATATGAGTCCATCAGTGCGACCAATAAAGACAGAAAATTCTTCAAAAATCCTGAAGATGTAATGAGATGATGATGAGTTTGAGTGTCTGTGATAAAGATGATGATGATGATGAAATGTGTTTTCATAGTTCATGATTCATTCATTAAAAAAGAGAACTATTGACAAGTCATTCTGCACTGCGCCATCTGATCTAATTCAAAACATACTGAAGAATAACCAAATGTCTGAATACTGAAACTAACCTCTACATGCTCATTATAAAGAATAATCTCCCGGATTACAGGAGAAAACATCTGGATGTGGATTCGATGATGAGACAAGACCTGAAATAAATCTAAATAAATAAGGAAGAGCTGTTTAATATAATTTCTAAATAAATTTAGCAACATTTCAATGCTGATTCCAGCTGTGTGCACATGATGTCCAAACTGCAAGTTTAAAAAGAAATGTTACTGCAAATATCTGAGTGCTGTTCACATCTGTATGAAGCACATTATCTGAATAATGTATTTATCTTCCCCCTGGTCTTAATGGATTTTTACTTTTAGAAATAATTTAACGATGTGAACACAATCTCATGATCATAAGAATGATGACTACAATTACTACAAAAAGACCAAGACTGTCAAACACTTTCAGGACATCTAACCATAAAGAAAGCTTGCAGGCTGAGAAAGTCTTTTCAGTTTGGATTCACATCCAGACTCTGGATTGAAAGAAATGATGACGGCTGTAAAATGCTGAAACATTTCATAGCTGTGATGTGATTGGAAGCGTTATGAGGAGAAAATGCCCATCTTATTCCTGTGGGGTTTTTTTTCTTTCCTTTTTTTTTCCAGCAGCATAAAGCAGAGGAATTTGAGAGGAGCTGTGAGATAAAAGAGGAGTGGAGGGCAGGATCGAGAGGGATGTCCGCTGAGGATCGGACTCCCCCATTCAATCTGTGCAATCTCCACGACAGCGAGAAATAGATTGCTTTTTAAATAGATTGCTTAGTTCCCAATCTTGGAGCCACTGATGTGGATACATTTCATAGCGGTCCTTGTTTAAATGAGTGCCGGCGTATTTGATAGCAGAGCCACTTACCCTGCTGTTATTAAGGCTACAATACTGTTAGTATAGCCTTCCGCTGTTTGGAGTCTAAAAACAAATGGGAAAAGAGAGTGAAAGAAGCATTATAGACACATTAGGGGAGGTGCTGAGGGCATCTTTCAAAGGAAAAGACATATAGTATATAGTTATTAATTGTGAGGTATTTTGTGTATATAAGCTCCACCGAGCCCTTCATTAGAGTTGATATTATACTCGAGGTGGAAAGAAGGGATGGGAGAAGGGAAAGAAAAAGAGAAACAGCGGGAGATGTCTGAGCGCTTTTGTCTCAGGAAGGGAGGAAATGCAGGACATTTCCAATTGATTAATACTGCAGACAGGGCTTGTTGGCGGAAACCACATTATGCTGCTGGTTGGTTGGTCGGTTGGTCGGTGGGTGGGTGGGTGGGATGGGCAGGGTGGAGGGGGGGGGGGGGGGGGGGGGGGGGGGGGGGGTTGGCGAAGTGGAGGGGAGCCAGAACTGTTATCACGATTCAGCGAGGGAAGAGAGCAGCTCAGGAGACACTTTAAGCTTCCACTCCCTCAGTGCTCCCGCTCTGTTGTCAGCCTGGTCATGATGATGCTGAGCTTTCTTTACAGCACAGAGGCTTTGCTCCCCACAGTGCAAATCTCAGTGATGGCGTCATCACAATCTATATTTTACATAATAAGATCCACAAAAACTGCTCGATAAAATGAGAACAAACTGAGGCTCATCAAACATTAAAGGTGGCTGTTCTGCATTATTCCCCATAAAAAAGATCAAAACCATGTCTCTGTCTCACTTTCTGACTTCTCTCCGGCTGTGCAACAATGTCTGAAAAAATAACATTTGTCAGTTCAGCTCAAAAGCAGATGTAGCCAGTTTGCTGCTTGGATCATGTTACTGATAATGATGAATTTACAGTCCTGAAAGTGTGCACTGCACAGAACCCAAAGTGCTGGGGAGGCTTAGGCCAGACTAAAACACGGCTCGGGAAAGATGGAGGTATAGAGGGAAACACATCCATTGACTTTTTGAACATTCAACCATGACAGTGTTACGTTAACGAAATGTTTGAAATTACCATAAAGAAGAACCATGAAAGAAAAAAAACATGCTTTAGTTGTAGAGTGCTGATATTGTTTTAAAAAATATTGATTAGTTAATAATGCATTATGAACCTTTCTTTATTATGTTCAAAAAATTCATGATCCAGACAGCATTACGCTCACCTCAGTACTGCAAGTTCATCTGCAGAAACAGATCGATCCTTAAAACAAATAAACCAACACCAGTTAGACTGATGCTCCTTTGAGTACAAAATAATACAAATAAAAAGATTTATGAAAATGTAATCATAATCGGCCTGAAAATGAATGAAAGCAAATATCTACTGTTGCAAATGAATTATATAAAGCTACAGCTCTCAGCCCCGAGGACATTGGTTCCCTGTGAAAATGTAAGTCTTTAAAAAGTATTCATTTATTTATTTTTAAGACTCAGTGAGTTCCTATAATGTAGTTTTAAATTCATGTTATTTTAAGTGCAGGTAATAGTGCATTTGTTGGGACTATTTTCAGCGGTGGATTAATCTACCTTCGGTGCTCTCCTGAGTATTCCTGGCAGCAGGACGGTGTGTGTGGGATTGAGTCGAAATAAACTTCAGTGTGTGTTCATGGTAATAGATGTCACTTGGTCCAATAGTGTGGCTCATTCATGTGTTTTAATAGTTTTTGGGCAACAATGGAGTTCTACGGCACAGAGGAGGAAGGTATATCAGGCTTTTTTAGTGGGATACATTCACTGTTGGTTGGCTCTGCACATGGGTTTTATTGACAAGAAGAAAAAATATAGAATATCATGGTCCTTTTTTCTCTTCTCTTATATTTGGTGCAAAACCCTGAAAAAATCTGAAGATTCTGAAGGAAACAGGGAATAAAATAAAATGATTAAAAAAAGAGGTAATTCAATAAAAACTGAACTAGTCAGCTCAGGTTTAAAAAAGTAAAAAAAAGAGCTTTATTTAGTTAAATGTTCCTTCTTGCTTTGATTTGCATTTGCACATTTTATATCAAATAGGTGCAGACAGTGTGTATTTTTTCATTTTCGTCAGTAATGAGGATTTTTTTTTGTCCTTTTCGCCTACTCAAGCCTTCTGCTCTACATTACACACAGTTCAGTCTACATACAGAGCAAAGCAAAGATGATGCATAATTAATTGGTACAAAAGCTGAATATTTCCTGTGGCGTTTCTGCCAAATGAGCATTGGGTCCTATCTCTCCCATCATTACCGTCAATTTTCCTTAATAGTGTGCTTAATAAGTAATGAGTGAGAGCCTCCGTCAGCCTTTAAACTCCTCCTCCTGCATGTCATCAGTAACACAGTGCTCCACTGAAAAACAAATATATTTGAAATTCTGTGTTAAACATGACAAATTCTTTGATTTTTTTCCAACACAGAGTTTACAAAATGTTTCATCCATGACTTGAATTTCACACCAAATGCAATGTTGCTGGCTCATGGATAAAACGGAGACCTGAGCACACAGAACAACTGTAATAAAAATCAGAAAATAGGAAGATATTATTATTGCTGCGGATACACTGGTTTCTAATGAAAAACATTGGATTGTGCTTGGCTACACTGTGTGTGTTTTCAGTCCAGCAGGTTTGGTTTTGGGATTCTAATTACTCTGGTTTTAACAGGATTACAAGAGATAAAATGTACTAAGACGCTCTGGGTGTTTGCGGGCTAAATTAAATAGGATGTAATATGGTAGTCTGCTGTGTGGCGATAAGAGGATGTAAATAGCCACGGACAGTAGATCAGCTATCTGGTGTGAATAATGATGCAAACCTCAGAGCGTCCTCTTGATTTTTGAGGTTGTTGTGGGTTGGAGAGATCCCATCTATTCCAGTATCTCATCAAATATAATGTTCATACACCTTTACCTCGAGTGGAAAAATTCAATATTCATTTTTGCACCACTCCTGAACAAATGAATGAATTGGTTAACATAAAACTAACCATCAAATATTTTTGGATATAATATGTCAGGAGGCTCCACAGCAAAGATACATGCTGCTAAAAGGCTGGGGCGAACAGACCATTAAATAAGTCTCTGTGGAGGATCCATCACTGGTATGACTGTGAGCCTCCAACCCATATTCCATCTGATTTTAAATTACACAACAATTAAAATGGAAAAAAAATGAACTCAAAAAAGAGTTCAATTGATCTGAATCCAGCATCACATGCAACAATTAAAGCTGCATATTTAAATATGAATTCAGACGGAGGCTCAATCTGTCTACAGATAAAATGAAGTTAAAAGCCCAGGCTGGCTATTTCTCCGTCTTCTTCTTCTAACTGTGCTGGTGTAACTCCCAGTGAGCAGGCAGAGCAGAGGAGGAAATGGGTTTTAGTTTTTAATCTTTAGGTTTGTCTGTGGGATTGCTGGAAAAGGCCTCTGGAGTGAGATCCAGGAGGTTTTTAAAGTGCAGAGACAGAAAAATGTTTAGGCAGCAGTCCATAACAGATCCTCCGGCGGAGGAGGACGTGTTCAGGTTTCCAACTTTTTATATCCACGGGCCTGTCTCTGCATTAGTATGAAGAAACTGACTGTAATCCACTGCTGAATCCAGGTGTTCATCAGAAATATCATTTAGAATCTCCACTCATGTTTCTCCTTGTGATATGAATAGCTAAAACAGGCCTCCAGTGATAAAATGAAGGCCTTTTTTTTCCTACATATATCTATATAAATTAAGTTAATTAAAGCTTCATTTCACATTTCAATTTCAAAAGAGGAATTTATTTATATTTACAGCCATATTTTATTGACAACAATAAGGCACACTTACAGGAGGAAATGACATTCTCATCACTGCTGTTGTTGAAATGGTTGAAATGCATGCAGCATTCATCCCCGGTTAGCTTTAAAACATCATCATCATCATCATCAGCAGCAGCAGCAGCAGCAGCAGCAGCATGCCATTAGTACAGAGCAGCATACATTAGTGCACAACCATAACAGCTCATAGACTGCAGAGAAAGAAGTGGAGAAATGGCATTCACATTAGATAACCAGCAGTTTAGACATCTGAGTGCCAACATCAACGGCTATTACAATAGTCAGTGAGAGGACACAATGCTGAATTCATTAAATCATCAGAGAAATTGTCTATTGCATTTGATATTATGTGTCAACAGTGTGTTTTTACAGCATGGCAGCTCTTTACAACAGTTTGGAAACAAGCAGAGAGACAATCCAAATGCAGGCTGACAAACACAAGAATGACACTAAGACAGCACTTTATACCACTTCATTGTCACTGACAAGCCTTTTTGTAAGTGTGTGTTATCGTCGTGCGTCAACAGAGAATTGAAAACGTTGTGTTTAAATCAGCGTTTAAACGTGACGAGAATGGCATTTTGAAAGAATCCTCAGTTATTAATGCTTTTATCAAAGAGTTAGGTGTGGACAAAAGTTTAGGACAAATCAATGGATTGGAGGCTCACAGTGTGTCAACGGAGGTGAGGTATGAAGCGTTTTACATGACGCAAAACGACTAGATCACATGGTTAGCAGTGATGTCAGCCGGCAGAGGCCCTGCAGCAACAACAAGCAACCCAGAGAGACACACAACACACACACACACGCACAGGAGACAAACAGCAAGGAGACGTCCACACCACACCATCTCCAACAATCAACACGCAAATGCAGGGGGAGGAAACGCGCCTGTGTGTGTGTGTGTATGATTTTTAATCATTTGCGACTATGCCACTTTACATCCTCCTACACAGATTTTAGCATGTCGCTTTGTTTGTTTCCATAGAAAAGGAACAGTAATTATCAGCTAAGCCAAGTGTTAAACATATCATTGCATTATTTGAATAATCCGCAATGGTAATGACCGGGATGATTTGTATAATTTCAATCATGAGCTTGTCTGAGTGACTCTGCAGCTAACTTTAAAATGAAACTCCTGCACAGTGACTATAAAACAGGCATAGAAATGGACTCATTTGAAATTCCATAGCGGCAATAAGAAGGCGTGTAAAGGATGATTTGCACCAGCCCGGGCAGTATGAGGAAATCTCCAGCGTATGATCATGGGAGGGGGACGTGTGTGAGGACATGGCTGTATGAGTCAAGTTGATCCTATTAGGTGTTTAAATGGATTTTACATGGGTGTTAAGGTTCAGAATGTGCCATCAGACATGGAGAGGGAATCCATATTCATGGGGCATCGCCCCGGCCCGGCAGCACGAGGAAAGCTGGTTATAGTCTGTTTGAGCCAGGGGTAATTGTTTATCTAGACGCCTCTCTCTTCAGTGCATAAGTAGAACTGTCGACCGCTCATGGTGGACATTTTGTTTCCTCAGCCGTGCGCGTGTGTGTGTGTGAGGTTCAGCAGCAGCAGCAGTATTGCATGTGGTGTAAACCTCACTGCGATAAATGTCATTTGAGCATCAATTTGCATAAAAAAGGGGCGTGGGTGGTGGTGGGGGCTGGGGGCTGCTCGGCTCAGCTCAGCCCCACAATAAATGCACTACATGGAGTTGAATAAGAAGAGGTTCCACTCTGTAAGCACAGCCAGAGCAGATACTGTACAGCACGATACTGTCTGCTGACGGCTCATCAAATATCACAGGCCCACTCAGGCTGGTCGAGGTGATATTGATATTTTTGGAGCAATATTTTGTCAGAAAATAAGCTAAATCTAAAAGATGTCCTCTGGTGTTTTTCATTTTGGTCATCAGCTAAACAGCCTTTATGTTTTTTTTCATGCACAGGCCTGAAAATGACACACCCAAAATAAAATGTTTACCGTTCAAGAACACTTTTGATTACAGTCATGATTAGAGCTGATTATAAATTCACCCATTTGTTGATTCACAGACAATTAATCAGCAACATTTCAATAATCAATGAAATCAGTTTAAGTCATCAATCCAACGGAAGGCCAAGTCTGTGGATTGTTTCCTTTTCCTCTATTTTATAAGTTAGACCGAACATCTTTTGGACTGTTCGTCTCACAAAACAAAACTTCTGCGTGTGGTAACATTTTCTACAGCAGCCCATTAATCGGTCACCAGACAGTTTGATCATAAAAAAGAATAGTTTGTTATTTCATATTCTCAGAAACTGAATATATTTGGGTTTTTCTTCACAAACCTCACAACAAATTGCGGTCGTGACTTTTCACTGTCTTCTAGTGTTTTTTTACAATAAATCATTAATTGAATTCTAAGAAAATATCAAGAGATTAATCTAGTTCTAATTAGTTGCAGGACGAGTGATAATCCTTCTTTCTTCTCAGAGCAAAGTCTTTACAGTGTCAGATTTTTGTCTTTCTGAACCAGATGAACAGGAAACAACCCTGTTAAAAATGTATTTCTGTTGTCTTTAATGATAATGTACGCATGTAGCTGCATCTGATCAGCGAGGCCGGATTATCGACGCAAGAAGCCGATCATTGCCCCCGAGGCCCCTGAACTCCAGAGGGGCCCCAGAAGCTCTCCGGCGTACTGCATGTTAATTAAGTGAAAATTTGTTTTAGAACATGCAACCAACGAAGTTCAACATCAGCTTGACACGATAAAGGGCCTCAAGGCGGGTTCAGCTTTATTTTAGATCCAGAGGCCCTCGTCCCGTGTGCAGAGGTCCCTTCTGTGTTTACATGCTGCGTGTTCCAAATTACTTAAATTGCCCTCCTGGGGCCAGTAATCTGACATCTTGCAGAAGTGAGTGGAAAGGTGGGTCAATGGCGGTCCACTTGCTTATTATAGGTTACAGATAGAATGGAGCCACAGTTCCAAACGTGATGATATCTGTTGTAATGTTATGTTAGTGTGCAGGCTGCCATGCTGGCCTTGCATTGTGGGAATAGACAGTGTTCATGCAGATAGAGTTACAGGATCAGAAGTTGTTGTCAGATGAGACAAGAGAGCCATTTTTTTTTCTCTGAGCCGAACAATCTCGAAGCAACATGTCCGACAAACACACACACACACAGAAAACAAAACACACACACTATGCTGTCCATCGCTACGGAGACAGAGACAGACTGACAGATGCACGGTGCGACAGACGTGAAAACACTCTCAGCCTCGAACCCGTGCTCAGTAGACAGAAGTGGGCAGGAGGAGAAAAAAAAAACATTGCAATGCAGTACAGATCAAAGAAGAGGTGGGTGATTCTCTCTTTGGAAAGGTGGAGAGTGGGGTGTGGCTTCACCCATCCCGACAGTCCTCCGTGGGTGGGTGGGGTAGTTGGGGTGAATGTGAGGTGGGTAGGTGGGGGGTGGGTGTTGGGGGTGGGTGGGGGGGGTGTTGCTGGTGTTGGGCGAAGAGAGGACTCTCCTCGACTACGCGTATTCTTACGCAATAACAACGTGATCCGTATTATCCACCCAAGAATACCCGTCACCGAAGAGAGTCTTTCAGTAAACACGGGGAGCTAAGCCAGAAACCACGTTAGCAGCGCCACTCACGCCATCGCATCATCATCATCACCACCACCATCACCATCACCACCATGGCCAGTAGCCCCCCTTCAGGCTCCAGTGGCAAACAGACACTACATAAGAGAAAGTGGGGCAGTCGCATTGATTAAGACGCCTCGCTGCAGCGTGAGACAAGGCTCCATCAATGGCTCCTCTGCAAAAGGAGAAAATTGACAACGGTGGCATTTTCAATCGGAGCCAGCAGCGTGTGTGGAGGGGAGAAATAAAAAGAAAGCAGGGTGTATAAAAGCTGAGGTTAGCTTGATTCTTGGTTCTCTACCAAAACTTAGGACGTGACAAGGGAGTGTGGCACAACCCAAACCCCCACAGCAAGCCTCTTACCTGGGCTGCGGCCTAGCAGCGCTGCCCGTGCCTCCTGGAAGTCCTCATCCAGCGGTGACATTTGCTCTCTCTGCTGCCTTCGCTGCTCCTGCTTGGCTCTACCCGGGCATAATGCTCTGGGGGAGGGGTGGGTGGGGGTGGGTGTGGTGGGTGTAGGTGTGGGGAGGGAGGAGGGGGTGCACACACACAGGGGAGACGCAGGGTTAGGGAGGTCAGGCTGGGAGCTGCCGTGGTGTGACAATAGCCCCGTACACTCCATTACCACCACCACTAAGCCCCCCCTCCTCCTCAATCTCCTCCCCCCCCCGCAACACAAGGAGAGAAGTCACACATGGATTATACCACAGGAGGGAGGGTGTCGTGCATGCAGAGAACTAATTTGTTTGATTATTTAAAAATGGTGCTGCTTCTTGCAGCGGCACACGAGTCTGCGCTCCAGCTGATTCCTGTCGTGTAACAGGCTGATGGAAGATATACATTTTAAATTTATGGAGGCACGTTGCGGCCCATGAACTTTATTTCCTTAAAATTCAAAATGTTAAAATGCATTTTAAATGAATTCCTAAATGGTAATTTAGTAATCATTATTATGATTCTCCCTCTTCTTTATTTTCAAATAAAGCGATGAGTTTAAATGCTGGAGCGAGACATGAATAATGGATGAAAAGTTCAAGCAAATTTATTCCATTCTATTCTAATTGAACAAGCCGTCTGAATACAAAGAGCGAGCTCCAGCTAAGCCGATCCAAATCATTCCATTGATTTGTTGTCTCTGATCAATATTTACAATTACTCTCCGGATGGTTTGGTAAAAGGAATAGGATAGGTGTGTGTATCCTCGACGCCGAGGGCTGACAACCAGATTGACTGTTTCTAATTAGAATTGCAAATCGCGCGGATCCGTCAAAACTGAGGAATAATGTGCGATTTGCTGCAGCAGGAGATTCGACAGGGTGGGGAAAATGCATTTTAAAGTTCAACGTTTTAAAAAAAAGTGAATGGATTCACGGTGAAGTGGTGAAGAAAACAAACACACTCATTCTCCTGGATGAAAATTTAAACTCTGCAGCGCGGCTGAAGCAAGATGGACAAACTGATAGATGGAATCACCAGCAGGCCCTGAGCTGGGTGGAGGGGTGGACAGAGGAGGAAAGAAATGGAAAAGAGAGGAGGAGGTGGAGGAGGATTAGAGTGGAGAAAAACAAAGAATGAACAGAAGAAGAAAGCAGATGCTAATCCATAAGTTTTTTCCCCTTCTCTTTTTTTTTCCTCCAGCCTTTTCGTCTCCATTTCCTCTCTCATCCTCCACTCAGCCGACCGGCCTGGACCACTCCACCCAAGAGACACACACACACACCTTCAGCAAAAAAGACCCCCACCCATCCACCCGTCCAACCACCCCCGAGCTGCAGAGAGCTGGGATTTACCACCCGCAGACGAACACACACTCTCACACAAACACACAGATCCTCAGCTAGAGCCCGGCCCAACCCAGGCCATCTGTAGAGAGGGAGAGAAAAGAGAACCTGAGGGCTTCAGCAAGAGATCATCACACACACACTCAGACACAACACGCATACACACAGCAACACACACCACACACACACACACACGGGTCGGCCAGCCAAGTATCATTGATTGTTCATGGAAACACCCCGAGACTCATCAGATTACTCTGAGAGCGAGGGCAACAGCTAAAATCAAACACGGGGAATCTTCTCCTCCCTTTGCTTTCATTCAAACTTCCTCACACACACACTCACACTTAGAAATTCAGCACAGCAACACAGAGTACCACAGGTTTCGGAGAAAGGCGGCGGTGGAGATGGAGAACGAGGAGGATGGAGTGAAATGTCTCTCTGCTGTCATTTTAAAAACATTTTTTACATTTTTCTTTTTCATTCTTCCTCTCTCTGAAGAGGCGCATCCCTCCTCACCTTCTCCTCTTAACTTATGGGACTCTACTTTGACACACAGACACCTCACAACACCTCCTCTTCTTTTTTTTTTCTCATTTAAAGTCCGATGAATATGATAATTGTGGACAGGGCATATGGACAGAAAAAACGGATGGAACACACACTCTACTGAAGACAAATACTGCATGTTAAAGGAGAGGAAAAAAATGTGAAAAATAGAAATGAAAATCTCCAGTCAGAGAGAAGAAAAGAAAAAAATGTCAAAAAATATTTTCAGAAATTTTCCACCAAAAGGAGAAAAGAGCGGAAACAAATCAAAATTAAAGGGTGAAAAACTGCGACAACAGGTCCGCTCTGTGCCACGCTGGCCTCTTACCCTCTTTTCTTCTTCTCTTCTCTGCTCTCCTGTAAACCAGGGTGTTGCCTCTCCTCTGCTCTCCTGACGGCCTCTTCTAAAATTCCCTCCCCTTCCTTCCTTCTTTCCTCCTGATGCCTTGCCGAGGGTCCACGCAAGCTGGGAGTGGTGATCTCCCTCCCCCTCCCAGTTCCAGGAAGAGCTCCCTGAGGAAGGAGGAGGCAGATCCCGGCAGGAGACGGAGGATCCAGCAGGGGAGCGGCAGTGGTGGTGGTGATGGTGGAGGCAGTGGTGCGATGCTGATGCTGCTGCCAGAGAGGGATGAGGG